>VYZT01056725.1:342416-499117 GCA_013400735.1 Pomatostomus ruficeps | reverse complement strand
TTTCTTTTTTTTTTTTTTTTTTTTTTCAGTCTGCATTCATGAGTCTCAACAAGCTTTGAGGAGTTTTTTGGGTAGCAGTGATTTTGGTAAGACCTATCATGGCCACATGCCATTTTTGCCAGTAACTTGTACTTTACTTTGGATTTTTATGCCTATAATGAAGTCTTGTATTTCCCAGCTTTCTTAATATTTATACATGTTGTGCTGCCTCAGTCTTTTGCAATTAGCCCTGCGGTGGTTTGGGTGTTTTTTTTATAAGCAGCATTTTTGTTTCTGGCCACCTTCAGCCTTACTCTTTGTGTGAACATGTGTGACTCCTCGATTCCCACCCCAAACTGGGTCCAAACTTTCTGATAATCCAGCTCAGTGGGAGGGAGAGATGACTGAAAATCTAAATGGGGCAGCTTAGCTGATTGCCCTAGGCCTGACTCGTCTGCTGGATAACACTATTTTATTGCAGCCCAACGTGATTGACATGTGGGGAATTGCACTGGTATAATGCTGGCAGCAGCACTGAAAAATCTGCCCTATTGTTTCTCCTACGTTCGCTGTCTGAGGAGGACCTTTCTGTTACAAATAACTGTCAGAAAGGCAACTAATGGAGTGGATTTGCTTTTTCTTTAAATCACCAACTTTTCCTATTCCCAAGAAAAAGTCATGAGTGAGAGTAATATCCTAAAACTTTGCCTTGTTCTGGTTTTTTCAGGTTTCTTTTCCTTGGATTTTAGTACTGGAAAACTCTCTAATGACAACTTTGCTTAGGTAAGTGAAGCAAGATTTTTTCCTGTGCATTTTTTTAGAATCACTTCCCCTATCTTAACTTCTTTTGCCTGTTGGGTTGTAACGTTGAGCTGCCAGCCAGCTGTGCTGCGTGTGCTGTGGTTAAAGGCTAGAAAGATGTTGTAAACAAAAGTAGGGGTAATGCCTCTAGTAGGACATAAGGACCTCATTTATTCATTTAATCAGATGAAGTGGACGTGGTGCAGCATAATGAAATACGGGCTATAGCTGCATATTACTGCATAATCTCATCAATTTATAAATTTTTATTTCAAGAGATGCTCTGCATTTTTTTTTTCACTGGAAAGTAAACTTGTTGCTATCACTTAATGTCATTTTGTTACGAAATTAAACCTTTATGCTTCCAGGTTTTTAGATACAGTTGCTCTTCCTCCATTCCTTTCTTTTCCGTTTCCCTCAAGGCAGGAGCTTCTGAGATGGAGAAATCATAAAAAGCTTGAGAGTTTTTTATTTTTTTTACCCTAAAAAATGGGAGAACATGAACAAATTTAGCACCCTCCTCTGATCTTCTGAACCCCATCTACGCCTCTACAGTGTTAAATTTCACATAATTGGTGATTGACAGGATTTCTGAGTGTTGATTGCAAGCACCTGGTCTTGTCTATTTCTAAATAT
Source organism: Pomatostomus ruficeps (assembly GCA_013400735.1). Classification (NCBI taxonomy): domain Eukaryota; kingdom Metazoa; phylum Chordata; class Aves; order Passeriformes; family Timaliidae; genus Pomatostomus; species Pomatostomus ruficeps. The sequence goes on along the minus strand of VYZT01056725.1, from coordinate 497,701 downwards.
CTTTGGGGCCTTCTGAGCACAAATCCAGTGCTGCAGTGCCATGGATGATGGGTGGAAGGACTGAGTGTGCTGCTGTACCACCGTGTGCTGTGTTTTCCTTTGTGGTGGAGAGAAGACTCGACTGACCTCTGATGCAAGACAAAGAGTTAATCCCTGGATGTACAGCTAATATGATGTGTTAGTTGGAGTTGCTTGTTGATCCTGGATGAGGCCAAAAGCAACTGCAGTATTCACATGGGAATATAGAATCCTAAAATCTACCCTAAGTGCTGCTGCTCTCTGTAAAGCGTCTGTGAAAGGGTTTTATTTTTCTCTGCCTCTGCTTTCTGCAGTACCCACCCTCTCTTCTGTTTTATCTCCTTCTGGTGAATGGTCAGCACTGAAGCTTCTCTCCTTGAGATGAGAGACCTTGGTGAAATCAAATTGATTGTCTTAAATCAAAAGTCTTCTCCGATCTGCTTTTCCCTGGTATTTGTCCCTCTTCAGGGAGGACTTCAGAAGAGTGAATAGGTCTTTGGCCTGAAAATCTCATTTTAGCAAAACAGACAAATACGGAGAAGCTTTTGAGTTCCCTTTAGTTTTCTTTTCAGGTAGCTCATCTGAGTTTCTGTCTGCCATTCCTTTGCCAGGGTGCTGGACTCAGGCTATTTTATTTTGCGTGGCGTAGCTTTTGTCTTTTCCAGAAACACACAGATATGGGCTGTTGGCCTCCAAACTGTGAGTGAGCCAGCGCAGGTGGAAAAGTCCTTAACAGGTCCCTCTGAGAAGCTGTCTGAGATAGATTATTGCTTGGGATCCAGCACGGCATTGCTCCTGAAACACGTGTGCCATTGCAGCAGGGTTGAGGTTCCCCCATGTCTCCCTCAGCTGCGTGAGCAGTGACTAATTTGCAGCCTGGGGCTCTATTTACTGATGCCTGTTCAGAGGGTGGAGAGGACTCTGCAAATGAGGGAAGTGTTTAGGCATCAGTTATAAGTCCTTTTAACTTTGTGTATTAGACACATCTATGAATATATGCAGACAGAGCTAATAAATAACCAGGGCATGGTAGTTAAGAGGAAAGGACATAATTAATTGTCATGTACTCTGTTTTAAAGTTGGGTCCAGAGCAGTAATGTGTCAGGCTGGGAAGGTAAACATTGTCATTATTCAGCAACAAAACACGCACAAGGCTGACACTGTTTTCCTTCTTGTGATACAATAGTTTTTTTGCAGCGTATTGAGTATCTTCAGTGGTCTTTGGTGGGTAGAAGCCTCATGGAGCTGTCCCCTTTCTGAAGGGTCGGTGCTCCTGTATTTGAGTTTTGTGTTAGTGCTGCTTTGCTGACACAGAACGTGTGCTGTTCCAGAAGGCTCTTCCTGTTCGCTGCGGTTGGGGTGCTTGGCTGGAATTCCTGCAATATGGCTTGGAGGGAGGTATTTCTGTTTCATCAGGTGATCCCTTTTCAACTCCCCACACTGCAATGTTAACCCAGGTCAACTGTACATGTCACATTAAAACAAAAAAAATTCTTTTTGTGTTCATGTGTTTTTGTGTTAGATGCTGTTAAAAAGCCAGCATGAGTTTACCTTGTATATCTTTTTTTTTCCCCCCTCCAACTACACCAGAGTGCAGAGAAAAGGTTTGACTACAGCAAATACAACTTTACATGGTCCTTCAAGGTTAACGTGTTCGGAGCTTTTTTAGTGGGAAGAGAGTTTTGTGGGAGTCCTCACTTTGCATCTTAAAGCATCATAAAGCAGCATCTGCTGCTGTAAGAATGATGATATATTTGCTAAAAGAAATAGTTGTCATGGCAACAAGTTACCTAAAGCAAGGTGGTTACCTTTGCAGCTTGTTTGATAAACAATAATAGGGAAAAAAGCTAAAGTGATTGTAGTTTGAAGTTCCCCCCACTTGCTGTTACTCATAACCTCTCTCCTTCATATTTCTTGTTTTAGCAAATTTCTTCATGTGTAGTTACACACACAGAAAGACAAGCAAAGGCTTCATACACCTATTTCGGTCTCGACTGTGCTTCACACAACGCACCCTGGGTATCAGGTCACTTGAGTTTGCATAAGTGAAGATGTGTGTATCTGAAATGGGTTGGTGTTGCTCAACCCCTCAGTGCCTTTTCCTGTCGAGTTTTCTTACAAGTTTTGTAGCTCTGGCTCTTCCAGCAGAAGTCTTGGATAAAAAACACTCATGGAGACACCAGTGGGATAGCTGATGGAGACACCAGTGGGATAGCTGATGGAGATACCCGTGGAATAGCTGAGGCAGCTCAGCAGCCACCTCCTAAAATAAGTGGTGAAAGGATGCCTGTTTCTCTTAGCAGTATTTTCTTTGGAAGATGAGCTTCTCCTCACCATGTCCTTGGCTCTCTGTGTCTCCATAGCAAGCTACAGCACTGAGTACTCCTTCTTCCGCAGTTCCCAGCTCAGTTTAAAAGTTCTTCTTTCAGGGTATTTCTGTGCTCCTTCAGGCTCTGTTCCGTCTGATTGCAGATAGCTTGCAAAACTTGCTGGAATTTGGAGAGGAAGGGACTCCTTCCTTTGTATGGATCCAAAAAAAGTTGTGTGCTGTCAACTTGCACAAGGTCTTTCTTCAAAGTAGGAACGGTTTTTTTCAGGGGGAGGGCTCTGTTAGAAAATTATTAGCCCTTGGTGGGTGGCATGAATAGCATTGACTGGAGGGGCAATTGTTCTGTGGTTCATGTGCTGTTTATTTTGCAGCCAGTGATGGTTTTGTATTGCTGAGGCAGAGGGAGGGACTCCCAGCTCCACAAGCATGGCCCCGGGGGAGATGAACTGGTTTTAGGTTTCCCCACTTGCATGGTGAGGTTAGCCCGAGACAGAGATGCATCCCTGTGTATGGAAATGGTCTTGGCCCACATCTTGTCTGCCAATGTAAAGCCTGAGAAAGGCCCAAGAGGTCAGCTGCAACTTTTCCAGGAATGTGATGTATGGTCATTCTGTGGCATGTGTGGACTGCTGCTTTTTTATTTCAAAAAGGGTAAAAAATTTACTTGCAAGCTTATGTGGTTTTTGTTTTTTTAATGCTCTAATGAGAGCTACAATTAACTCTAAAGTAGAACCTACTTTACAACTACATAAATATTTATATCTGTGATACTGAAACACTAATGATAAAGCATCCCAAGAGGTTTTTTCGTAGCTACATAGCAAAGAACATTTCTCCCATTCTCTCCCTCTTAGCACCTTTCTTCCACTTCACCTGCTTCCCTCCTACTGAGCTAAGCAGCCTCCTCAATCTGCACACACTGGGACTTCATTTTTTTGCATCTGCAGCAGCCTTAAGTAATTACTCTGCAGTTCTAATACTTGTTACAGAAGTGAGCTCCTCTGCTTGTGTCAGTCAATGATATCTAGAAAACTGAAGCTCTGAAACAAGCTAAAATGAATAGAATCTTGTTTCCTCTTTGCTCACATGGGCACTTATTCACTTCCCCATCTGCTTCGACTTTGAAGACTGCTGAGGTTCTTCCTCTGTCTGACCCACTTGGCATAAGCTAGAGAGGATTGTCTTTCTTCAATAGCCAAGTTTATAGGGTTCAGCTTGTTCGTAAATAATCCTTAGAGTTTCGAGTGCTGCCTTTCTCCTTCTTTCCCCTTCAAAACTGACTCACTGGCATTTGAGTACAAATTGGGGAAATATTTTTTTAAGTCTATAAATAGAGGGGAGAGTTTGTGCAGTCACTGGGCACGAGAGGTTATAAAGTGTGCTGAGGAGACTTCACTGAGGATCTGTGATTTTAAGTATTTATCTTGTCCACTTTCAATTTGTGATCCCAGCACCAAAGAGCATCAGTAGTAGAGGAGGGCTTTGCTGTAGTAGTCCTTGTACAAGCACAGTTCCAGAGCACAAAATCCGGGACTTGGATGTGCAGAGGCATCTTTGTGGGAACAGGTAAATTTTCAGAGTGCTTGAGAGAAGGACAAGGTGTTGCTCTGCCTTTGCTTTCATACTGAAGTACCTGCACCAGTAATTGGTTTGCATGTGAATGGTTATTTTAGGATAGCATTAAAACTCACTGTGAGCTTTACTGAGGCTCTGCAGACCAGCCTCTCTTGGTTGGAACTTTCAGGCCTTGTGATCTGCATGTGGTCCTTCTGGCCTCTTGGTAGCAGGAGATAGCAACCCTCTGCTGAAAGATAGGCTGCAATTCTGTGCTGCTTTGAACATGTGGGATTCTAACTATTTCCTATGAGATGTACTGCTAGTATAAACAAACTGTTTTGTTTAGTATAAGCTCTTTATCCTGATAGGATTGGAGCCGTCTTATAAAGCAATCACTGTAAATTTAAAACTAATATTTGGCATTATTTAAATAAACATAAATCAAGATAGTATACAAACAACACAAGTTCCCAGCCCGGGGACCTGAAAGCCAGACCTACTTGGATGTAGGCTGTGTACTTTTTGTCTGTTTCCCTGTTAAATTTAAAGCATTGTGCACCTAATTAATAACTTCTTAAATTTATGTCAGTGAGAAAATGGATAAATATTGCAGTGGGCACAGATTTTAGTGCTAAAATAACAGAATAGATGTAAGAACATTCAGGGTGAGTAGATGTTAAGCATGGCAGATATTTTTCCGATTTTCTGGTGCAGCATCTTTGCCACTCTGGTTGGTTTGATACAGAGGACTCCAAATTGAAGCCTTTAAGCTGGAAAGGGTAAGCTACTGGCTAGCGTGTTGTGAAAGGTCTTGTAGACTGTGGGAGTAGCTGAGTTATTTCAAAAATATAATGCTGGAAAGAAATTTCCATGCCAGGCTGTTAAATTTCATTGCTGTGTTAATTAGAAAGGAAGAAGCCCCTTATTTTATGAAGTTTTCCAACTCAGTTGAAGCTCTATCACATTATATGCGACAACTAAATGATCAACTACTTGTCTGGGTGCCAGGAGCCTTGTACTTCCAAATTAATTGTATTTCTATGAGCCAGTGTTAACTTTTTGAAAAATAAAGCTTAGGCCTTGGAAAAAGCAGATGCTGATGAATATGGGAAGGGACAAGGGAAAGAATATAGTGTTGTTGGTAATGAGGTGACCACTGGTGCTCTAATTTCACTAACCGAGTAGTTTTTATTTTTTTTATAGAAAATGTAAAATTTTGCCTTTGAGGGGCTTCATTTTAGAGGGTGGAGGAGTTCATAGTCTTTTCAAGGCCTGAGTTCAGCTGGTAATCCAAGAGGGAATTCAGTATCTTCATAGATGGAGGGTGTATGAGTTTTTTTTAGTTCATCAGGCTTTTCAAAAATGTACAGATTTGCAGATGCGTGAGGGACTGGGGGGAAGCCCTTGCCTCTAAGTGGTGGTAAAATTTAAAACTCTTATGGGTATGGCTCTGATCAACATTCATTTCAATGTTCCCATAAAAAGCTTATGACTTGGCAGGGTTTCAAGGACTGAAAAGAAAAAAGCTCCGTATACAACATGTTTTATTAATGTTGAAGGAGTAATATTGCTGTATTTCAGAGTCTGCCACTGCATAGAATAAGTTCTTTTTGGCTCTTGTACACTTTGGCTTTTGCCTTGAATAAAATAAGGTGTGACTTCACATCTGCTTTTTCCTAGTAGCCTTGTATTAATCAGGAGTATACATATTTCCAGGTTTTGGCTAGGTTTCATCCTTTTTCTTTCTTATTTCTCCTGTGTTGCAGAGTAAATTCATGATTCTTGACCCTCGACTGATACTATAAAGTATATTTGCATAAACCTTGATATTAAGCATCACATCCCACTTACTTGTGATGACTTTTTGCCCCCTTTTAAGCTGTATGTAAAGGTGAATTTGAAATTAGGCAGCTGAGAAAGAAGTTGCCTGTTAAGACTTGGCAAATGTGGTTGAACTAATAAAAGCAAATTTTAAAAAAATATACTTTTAAGGGAAATCAGTACTGTAAAACATGAGCTTTAAGATGAAATGGCTGAAGATAATTTGTGCAGCCAGAGTGCAAGAGGAGGCAGATAACACAAGCTGAGCACAAAATCACAATTTACAGCCACATACCGGTGTTGCTTTGGTGAGATTACCTCTGTGTGGGGCTTGGCTGGCGATCAAGGAATGGCTCAGGGAGCCGCTGGAATGGGATCGGGTCGCTGGCGGCGTGCGAGGCATCGGGGCACGCTCAGAATCAGGAGTCTGGATTTGAACCCTCACCAGCAGCCTCTTTCAGAGAGTGCTGCGCTGCCTGGCCGTGGGACACAGCCCGGGGTCTGCGAGGCACGACCAGTGGGGTATGTGACTTCTTAAAAGGAGCTTTTATTCCCTAAGTTGCTACGTGGCTCCTGGCTGGAATAGAGTTAGATTTTTGTATAGTAGCTAATACAGAGCTGTGTTTTTGATTTGCTCTGGAAACTGTTGATAACTCAGGGATGTTTTCGGTACTGCTGAGCAGAGTTTACACAGAGCCAAGCCCTTTTCTAGTTCTCGCCCATCCCACCTGTGAGCAGGATTGGGGCACAGGGAGTTGGGAAGGTGCAGAGCCGGGACAGCTGACCTCAGATGGTACGAGGGATATTCCAGACCATATGGAGGCATGGTCAGTGTGTAAAGGTAGGGGAAGAAGAAGGAGGGGTTCAGAGAGATGATGTTTGTCTTCCCACATCATCATCATGTGATGGAGCTTTGCTTTCCTGGAGATGGCTGAACACCTGCCTGCCCTTGGGAAGGGGGGAGTGAATTCCTTGTATTGCTTTGCTTGAGCGTGCAGCTTGTGCTTTACCTATTAACCCATTTCTAAACTCAATCCATGAGTTTCCTCACTTCTGCCCTTCCCATTCTCTCCCCCATCGCACTGGAGGGGAGTGAGTAACTGGCTGTGTGGATCTGAGTTGCTGCCTGGGGTTAAACCGTGATAGCTATCGTACTGTTAAAAATTGACATAGCTACAGCTCAGTCTTATGCTTCTGATTTGTGAGTGCTATTGCTTAATTAACAATTATGAAGCACTTGGAGCACTTTAAAAGTGCTGTAGGATTGTAAAATACTGCGTTTGCGTGTGCACGCTCTTAAATGTGGAGATTTCCAGCTCCTGCTGCGCGAGCTCTTGGCTGAGTCGCACAGGCTCTTCCTGACCCAGTTCTCTCCCAGTTTGCTCACTCCTCCTGTTTGACCCAAGCCATCAGCCCTTTCCTTGGCCACCTTCCTGTCACAGATCGAGAAGCAAGCAGTTCTGGTCCACAAGTGTTTAAGGTCAGGGGGGGAGGGGGCTTGGAGCAACCTGATCTGGTGACAGATGTCCCTGCCCCTGGCTGGGAGGTTGGACTAGGTGGTCTTAAAAGGTCCCTTCCAACCCAAACCATTCTGTGATCTCTTCCATGGAAGCCCCTTGGAAGGGTATTATCACCCCATGGCCTATTCCAGGAATGCTCTTCCCCACACCCACGAGCTTAGGCTCTGGTTCCTGGCAGCAAACAAAAGCTTCCTTCCTCCATTTCCTTCTTTGTCTCTCTCCTAGGCCCTGCACAGGCGTCTGACAGGTGCCCTTTAGGGAAACCATTTGGGCTTTGATTTGCTTCCCCAGAGAGGAGCTGGGTGAGCCTCAGCTGCTGCTCTCCCCAGGGTGGTCATGGAGATCCCTGGAGCTGAAGAAGAGTTCAAGGGCAGCAGCTGGACCTGGACTGAGGTTGCAGATGGATGTGTGTGCAGGTGAAGGTTACAAGATGAAAGCGTTTAAGTGTGACAGGGACACAGTGAGAAGGTGCGTTTCCAGGAGAATCTGGAGGAAGGTTCATTTGGAGCTGGTGTGGGTTTGGGCCAGGGGCAGTGCTCCTTCTGCAGAATCATCCTGTAGTGGAACTGCTGCCTTTGTGAGGCACTTGCGTTGCCTCTGTCTGACCTGTAAACATTTTGAAACTTTGCTTTGATATTCAGCAGTACTAGAGAGCTGAAACCCACCCATGTGAGTATGATTTGATTAGTTATTTGAAGAAATTCCCACTTCCCAGAGCAGAGTAGGCTGGATTTTTCAAGAGGCTTAGTATGTTATTGGCAGATGAAAACAGAGCACCGGAGTGTCTAACAAGAGATGCAGAAATACCAACTGCTCCACCAAGAGCTGACATCTCTTTGTAAAGAAACTGAAGCTCCCTGGGACTTGCTGGTGTTACCTGCAGTGCTGGCCCCAGCTCTGATGGCCGCCATCCTCTGAAAATGGGAGAGCTCCTGTAACTTGGTCTGCTGAGCCAAGGCTTTAATTCAAGCGTGGATAAAGCAAGGAATTTGATCAGGCTCCTACCGTCGGCCACACTTTGAGCTGAGTGAAAAGGAGTAGAGCTGAGTTGTAGAACACAGAGTTTTTCTTGTGAAATCTGAAGTGTTTGGCAGATTCCTGAAAAATATGCGTGAGGAGTCCCCATCAATTGCCACATACTCAGGTTCAGCTCATTGCCATTACCCTTGTGCAGTGAGCTCGCTGCATGGATGGTATGGAAAAATTTAGTTTTTCTTTTTGTCTTTCCTGTCAGAAAATTCTCTCAGCATCTCTTAATCTTGGATATTTATGGCTTGAAATAAGGTGTGTGTTGAGTTGCACTTAATCCTAAATTAAATCTATACTCAATCTAGCAAAGGATGAGAAATTCTGTTGTGCTGGAACCCTTCTTGAGGAGGTTCTGTGGGTTTTCTTAAAATAAAAATGAGGAGAAGGGAAGGAAGAATAGATGGTTAAGTGGTTTCAGTCACTATTAATGTTTGCCTACTGCAGCAATAACTTGTGTTTCATGTCTTTTCCCAGAGATGGGAGAGGAAGAAAGGGAATGAGGAAGTTGGTAGTACAGTTTTACTTAGACTTGGTTAGCACTTGTTCAACTGTCTATGTGTTACAAAGCTGAGTGTTGCTTTTATTTATGCTTAGTTGTGCCCAGCATTCCTGGGAGTCCTGGAGTTGCAGTCTCTTGGAAGATCTAGACCTGAATTGCTGTTGTCTTTGTGATGTTCACTGTGCAGCAGCACCTGGAAAGTTGGCATTTCTTGCAAATTTAAAGTATTCCTCGGTCCTGGCATTGCTGCGAGGTGTCATGAACATCGTTAGCGATAAAATTTTGTTCTGGATATCTTTTGCACTGTCGCTGTGCTCCTTTCCATCTTCTTTCCAGACAGTCATTACCTCCTTTATTCTTTCTTACTTCATTTTTCCAGAATTTTGTTTAGCAAGGGATGGCATTCTGCAAACAAATCAAACCCAGGGCAATCTAAAACCTTCAGAGCTGACCCTGCCGTGAGTGGAGTTTTAGGTGGGGGGATGATCTCAACGAGGAGGTCATCACGTCTCCCGTGCTGTGCTCTGCTCCGTGAGTTGTGTGTCTGCCATTCACCTTGGCTGGCTGCAGCTGAACCTTGGCTCTTTGTGCCTGTTTAAGAAGTTAATCTTTCTGAAAGGCCGAAAGCTGCTTGGCGCGGTGTGGTTGCCTCAGCTACAGCAACGTAAACCAGTAACACTGGGGAAAACAGAGGGATAAACATTTGCTGCTCCTTATTTGCGTGAGGAATTACAAGAACCTGGGATACATTTAGTGACTTGGAACAATTTTTATTTGAATGCTGGCTCTGTCATGACCTCTGCACATTTGCATAATGAAACAAAGTACTCAAGCCTTGCAATGCAATAAGGAAAATCTGTTAAGATTGTTGTCCCTTTACATCAGCTGACCTTGGTCTAACAAACCAATTTGGCTTAATCCTTGTTTTTTAATTAAACATTAGATACTTGAAAGCATAAGTTACTGGCAATTAATCAAAGCATCTAGGAAGCCTGACCATTGGTCTCTGTACTGAGTAGGTCGAAAAGCTTGTGCAGAGGTTGATATTTTAAATTAAATGTCTAAAGATGAAAGAAAAAGGGATGAACATAAGAGCCATAGAGCTCTCTTGTTGGTGTTCCTGTGAATTGATTGCATCTGTAGTTTTTTGGTCCCTTCCATTCATATTCCACCATTCATATTCCACTTCAATAGTTGAAGTGTCACTCACTTGGAGGCTCTGGAGTGATGTTTATCAACGTGGCCTCCTATGATTTATGATGTAACCTGTCCTCTCTCCAGTGAAATCATGAGGGTGTGGGCTCTGCAGCTGCCACTGCTTGCTGCCTCTCCCAGCTTCTTTCCAAACCCTGGGGAAAAAGATGAACAAGATGTTTGTCATCTCAAGGTTGAAGAGTGTGCTGGGAGGCTGGTGGTGTCATTCAGTGACTTTCCTGTTTTAATGGACAGTGTTGGAGCTATTTGAGCAACTTTAAAAACCAGGTCCCATGGAGTAGATAAGGAAATGTGACCCTTGTGCATTATCCCCTTTTTTTGTGTGATAAGTGATGCCATGAGAAGTCCTCTTGCAGGCATATAGATGGGTGTAGGGTTTTTAGGCACTAATAGTGGTGCAGGGTGATGTTTGCAGACTTTCATGGATAACACTGGAAAAGCTGGGGTTCTTTCCTGGCTGCTGTCAGCCTTTATGTGTCTGTGCAGCTGTGACTTTCTAAGATGTGTGGTCTGTAAGTTACTAAAAACACCCAGCAAATAAACTTGTCCAGACAAGAACATGACCTTGATGCACAATCATTACCTAGAGCCCTAGGCTGGAAAGAATTATTAGTGTTGGAGATGGTGGTAAGGAGTCATCTTCCAGGTCGGTCTCTATATTTAGGTCTTTAAAGGTTTTAGCGATGCTTTTGGACTATAATTTTTTTAATTGCAAGGGGCATAAATCTTGTTATTACAAGGGAATGCAAAAAAACTCACCCAAGCTTCTTTCAATTCCCAGTACATTCCTCATTTTACAAAGGAAAAAAGTGCCTGACAAATGCTGAAGAGTGTACACCTTTTGAAGCTGCGTGGAGATGAATATTCAACCTATGAGCCAGGAGCAAGATAGAGCAGGGATTATGTGAGAGCTTTGTGTGGGAGGAATTTACTTCCCATGGTTTACATAGTGTAAAAGAGAAGACCCCTCTTCCGTTGATGGGAGTAGCCCCACTAAAGTCAGAGCTCCTATATTCACATGGAGGAAGATTTGCAGATTGCAATCTAATTTAGATGTATTTGTTTGTGTAAGGCTGGCTTGGTAATGCAGATAATGCACAATTTATTATGTCTGTTAAACTTTCAGATTTCCATCCAGTTTAAGAAGAATTTATTGGAATTTACCAGTCTGAAAAATGAGCCTGTCATTTCCTGAAGAGTAATAAAGAACATTGGCAAAGATTAGAATGTCTTTCAAGACGCAGCAGTGTTTCTGTGTGGTGTTTGTGGGCTGCCTGGCACAGGGTGCCTGAAAGGGCAGTTTTAGGTTCCCTGGTGTTAAAATATCTAACCAACCTAAGCACGGCTGGTTGAGCATTGGTGGAAGTTCCTGACTTTGTCCGTAACTTGGAATACACAGGAGTACCCACGCCCCATAATGCAGTATGGGAGGGTGGTGGAGTAGGTATGAGTTTGCTGGGATTGCTTTCTCATGGGGGAATTGAGAGTTTCTGCTCCCAAAAGAGACCTTGTACTGGACCTATCAGACCCAGAGATCCAACATTCATACCTTCCTCTAGCAGTACTTTTAGGAAGGTGGTATATTGGAGAGGGGAACCTCTTTGTGTGAAGCAAAAGTGAGTGGCCCTCACTGGAGACTGAACAGAGTTGGGTCCTCAAACTGAGCAAAAGCTGCAAAACAAACTTAATGATGCCTACGTTTTTCTGAGGTGCATTCCTTAAGCTCCTGTGGTTGTCTCTGTGTTGGGTTATACCCGTATTTCTTTGCTGTGTTTGAGCTAACTCTGAATTCATTGCATGTGTTGAACACCTTGCTCAATCCCACTGCACATGACCGTTTTCTGAACACCAGGAACCTGGATGCTCCTCGTTTCCATTTAAGCTGTGATGCATCTTGTGACCTTTGTTTGAGAAACTTTCCTCTTGCTGCTCATGTTCCACTCCTTTCCCTCTGAAGGTGCAGGGTGATATTTAGTGGTTTTTTCCTCTTGTCACTCCAGTTCAGGAAGGGGTGGAAAATTCCCTATCAAAAATCACTTAAGGATTTTCTGTTTGCCTTAGGGAACTTTCTTTCCAGTCCTCGCCTCTGCCTTGCATTGTCTCGTAACAACAACGTTTCCCTAAGGAGCACAGTGTACCTGAGAGGCAAGACATGTGCTTGTTTTGGTGGGTAATCATAGTGGGTGCTGATGGGGAGGAAGTGTGTGGGGCCTGGTTTTTAACAGGAGTGGTGTTTTTAACAGCTGGTTTTTAACAGGAGTGATGTTGGGTATGAGGGCTAGGATGCTGACCCAGTTTAAATGGGAAGAAACACAAGCTGCTGGCTTTCCAGCTTTTTTTTTTGGAGGAGTATAGGACATAAAGGATAATTTTTATAAAATGGTTATATTTTAATTCAGCAGCTGGACTGAGGAGAACCAGCATTTTTGGTAGGTGCATGAGCAGCATTATGCAGTTTTGCCTCTGTGCACATCTAGTGTTCATTTCTGTCACGTTCCATCCACCCATACAGAACCTTTTCTGAAGGTGGAAACTACAGTGGACTTGTGCTGTTTATCCTGACTAAAGGGTTATTCTTGGTGCCTTGTTTTCCCCTTCCATTGCTCTCCTCCAGCCTGCTTTTGTTGAGCTGGCTGGGAGCTGGGCTGCTGCTTGCAGGCAGAAGACATGAAGTAGTGTGGGAACAGCTTCTGGCTGACAGAGTCCATGAGCTGGTGATAAAGAGAAGTCCCGGGACATTCTTCTGCAGTCCACAGTCCAGAGTGCTCTCACGCTCTCTTCTGCCTTGAGTTTATCATACCCACTCCAAGCAGTCTAGGGAGGGGGGGCGTTTGGATTGCTTTCACTGGAAAATAGAAAAACGATTGAAACATTTCATAAGGCATGAGAGGATGAGTATGGTGAATGTCATTTGGTTAATCAGGGAAATTTGACACATTTTAGACAAAATGTTGCATTGTAAACTTTATTGGCAGTGCAACAGGCGTGTGAGGGATGTTTTACTGCAAGGCAGCGTTGTGGAAGAGCTCAACCTTCTGCTTTGGGCATGAGGGGATCCTTGGCTTCTTGGGAGAAATTTAACAAAAAGAACCAAGACCACCAAAACAGCAAACCCCCCACATTACCCTGGACATGCAGAAAAGCGTAGTTCAGAGGCACATCTGGGCAGGTGCTGTGTTGGGTGGCTCCGACTCCCTGTGGTCAGTGTCAGTCTTTCCCTTCTGTTTCTATGTCAAGTGGCCTTGGGCAGATGGGAGCCCAAGTTACCTGACTGAAGGGACTTCAGGATGACTTCTGTTTTTGTCATTTGTACATCAGGACTATCCAGAAGAAACACATGCTCACAATAAAAAGCAAACTGAATCTGCGTTCTTCTCTTTTACTTTTTTGTGGGCCTTTTGGTTCATGACGTGCAGGCTCTTGTAGAGGCTTCTGAGCCAAAAATGCAGCTGCATTTTTCTGTCACATGCTGCCCTGCCAGATCCAGTAATAGCAACTATTGGGCAAGAGAGAAGAGAATAATACAACCTGCCTTACCACAAGTGTTTGTGGGACCATACTCATGGGAAGTTGAAGATGATTTTCATAGTGAGCAAACCTTTTTATGAACTTCCTCCATCTCCTCATCCCTATGCATGTGGTGCTTGTTAACACCCTGGATGCTTGTGGAAATAGCCCTGCTAATAAAGGACTTCTCTGTGGTTTTGTGATGGAAGACCTGTTGCCAGTGACTGAACTGTGAGATATTCCTGGAAGAGTAAGATCCAGTAGTAGGGGAGAGGGTTTGAATTACAGCTGAAAAGCATTGAGAAATCCTTTTGGCAAATATATTCAACAGAGAAAAGAAAAGCAAAACAGGGAGCTGATGGATCCTTGAAGTGGACTTTATTCCCTGTGTTATGACTGTTTCCCAAGGAGTTCACCAGCATGTTTTGCACATCTTCAGTCCCCAGGTTGGTGCTCTTGTCTTTCATCTTTCTAAGATTTCAGTTTTACACTGTGCCATGAGAAAGACTTGTCCAGTTGAAAGACAAGGTAAAGAAGAAATGGAGTAATATTGTAAATCCCTTTAAAATACAGTGATAGCTTGGTAGTGTGGCCCTTCTTTAAAACCTGGAAAAGCCCTGTGCTGCTCGTCATTTGCATCTGATCAGAAGACAGCCTGTAGGCTTTGAGCCACGTGCATTTTTTCCCAGTTAAGCAGTTTTGTCCTATGTTGGATCCTTCCCATAGAGTATGGAAACTAAAAGATGCTTTTAGTCTTTCCCAAGTTTGTAACAGCACTTGATATTTAGCCCATGTTTTGCCTTTTATGTTATAGATATGCTTTCCTAATGCACAAATTTTGAACAACTTTTCTTTACGATCTTATGAAACTTCTTTAATCCATTACTGAAGTGCTGCAGACACAGACTGTGACTGTAAACAGTACGTGCTATTGGTGAAGAAAAATGACCATCTTGGAGAACTTTATTTTAAAGATTGCTTTTTGTTTTACTTAGAAAAGACATTGGCTTGCCAGAGTTTCAGTGCTGCCTCTTTTTCCTCACTGGAGCTTGTGATCTTTCTTTTTGGGAATATGAATATCATTCACATTTTATTGTTCTTTGTGCATGGTAGTGGAATGTGAGGTTTGTCCTACTGCTGCAACCCCTTGTGTTGGAGATGTTGGCCAGAGAAGGTGCCCATCACCATGAGGAAGGAGCACATCTGGACCTCCAGCCAGGCAGTGCTGCAGCACTTAATTCCAGCAAGGCTCCCGAAGTAAGGAACTGGATAGGCTTGTGTTGGGATTTCGGGTGGCAAACGAGACAGGGATAGGAGGGAATGCCACCTATGTTTAGACCAGGCTGTTTTCTTCATCCTGTTGCTCTTGGCATTGGGAGAGAGGAATGGTCTGGGAACAGAGCAGTAGCTGAACAAAACAAGGTGAATCAAGGGCAGAGCAAGAAGCTTAACTTGCAATTTCCTTGTCTTTGTTGGTTTAAGTCTGACCCTCCATGTTGTTTAATGTTTTGTATTTCATTTCCTCAGTTGCTTAAGGAATGGTTGAGGCTGGCAGAGGTGCTTCAAAATCATGGTCAGGTGGGGCATACAAGATTTGAATAAAGAACTTGGTTATTACTTCCAGTGGAGGCTCATGTTTTATTTTAAAATAGGTCAGAGAAATTATTTGCTTGTTCCAGCAGTGCAGAGAAACCTTTTAGTCCTGGTTGGCTCATAATTTCATTCTGTACCCTTGAGGATGAAAAAAGAAAGTCCAACCTCAAGTGTTCTTGCACAGCAGGAACTAAATCAGTGTGTTAGTGGTCAGAGTTTTGCTTGCAGCAGAACTGGATTTGATCTTGTGCTGCATCTCCATGTTGAGCTTTTGTTTCCAACCATAGCACTTCACTGCTTTCCTCTCCTGGTGCTCTGGCAGTCGAGAGGTGGAATTTGTAAAGGAAAACAGCTGTAGTTCAAGCTGTGGAAAAGTTACTGAAGGCAAATCCCTTGGGGTTATTTGGCTTAGTTTCCAACTTTGAATTTCTCCTCTTAGCATTTAGAAAAGGGCCTAATCCTGAAGTCACGGGCTTGAGAGGAATGTGAAGGTGAAATTCTTCAGCCTTCAACAGGAGCAATAGGACTTGAATGATCCTAACACTTGCTTTTGACCCTGTTGTCATCTCAGAAAAGAAAAGAAGCAACCTCTCACCCTCAAATAAATAGAGTTCAGTAGGTTGATGTTTATCTCTTCTAGAAACACTGGAAAAACTTCGTTTTTTCTCTGTTTCTGTGACTGACCCCACCTTTGCCATTCCTCCTTAATCACATGCATACCCCCAGCCCATGGCCTCTCTGGAGGCTTGCATGGGAAGATCTCTGTTGCTTAGGAATTAATTGGCTTCTGCTGCTTGTCCTTCCTCCACCTGAAGTTCTCAGGTGATCTCTTCCCCTTGCGTCACCCCCAAGAATTTAGATGGCAGAAAGAGCCTCATCCTGAGGAATTCAGAATCAGTGAAGAGCCCTTCCCGAAGGTCCCTGGGAAAGCCCCAGCTCCCTCAGCTGGCTCCCCTCCAGGCACACAGGAGGAGGCAGGCACAGGGCTTTCCTTGGGATGTCCCAGCGCTCAGGCCCCTTCTCCCACATCAGGGAACCCACTCCAGCAGAAAACTGATGTGTCAAAAGGAACGTGGGTGTCACCTGGCTGACCCTTGGTCCAGTGAGCAGTGCGTGGTGTCAGCTCAGGGGTGAACAAAACCTCTTGGTGACAACTCTTTGAGGCTGGCATAACGCAGTTGGTGAAACCTCACCAGAGGTGAAATTGCTGATTGCAGGAGGCTCAGCATGACCTGCAGAAGCGCATCTCTGAAGTTTAGCTGTGTCTTCCCAGCACTGGTCAGTGTCTGCTTTCCCTGGATGATCCAAGAGCTGCAAGATCTGTTCCCTTTTCCAAAGGCTGTTTGAGCTTTTCCATGAGACTGTGACTCTCAAAGAAGGAGTGTTTTTTCACCTGTGCCACCGACCACTTCTTGGGATCTCATGGGTTGTCTGTGATCTCTAGCAGCCTCTAGTGCTAAATGCTTGTGCTGTAGGCTGGCACCCCTTGTATTTTTGTTTTGGTGGGGGTGAGAATGAGTATTTGAAACTGCTAGGGTGAAAATTGACTAGATCAGGGAATGATTTTCTCAGAATACTTTCCTTCATCTAAACCCCTTCTTTGTTTAGATTTCTGGGCAAACATTAAATTCTGCTGTCTTTATTTTCTGTTGTTTCTGGAAATACCAGAACTTATTCATTTATCTAAAGCATATTATATCTTTTTATTTGTGTATAGAACACACGAAAGTTAAATTTGCATCAGTATGTCACTGCTTTCCGTGCCTTAACTCTTTCTAATCCTAAACATGTTGCAGAAAAAGTGCACGTGCCCTTAGATGTCATTAATTAAGGGTATGCTGGAGCTTTTGGTAAATATAGATCAGAAAAACATTGTTTAGCAACAGGTGTCGTGTAGAATAATATAAGTCTGCTGCTGTTAAGGCTAGGGCACCTGGAGGGAAGAAAAAAAAACCCCCAAAGTAAAGTTATTATCTTGAAAAAGATAATGAAAAGCATAGAGAATAAAATCATTTGAGCCAAGGTAAGAATAATATTAAATACTGTGGTATGATCCCTGTCTTAAAAGGTTCTCCTTCAGGAGAAAATAACAGAAGTGTTGAGCAAACTGGTGCTTCTACTGCTAGGGTTATCCCTCTCTGCTGTCAAGTAGGGGATTTATTCATGCTCTTGGACTAGCAGGTAGGTTATTAAATCTGTGGCATTAAAGCTTTTGGGTAGGGGCAAACCAGTGAGCATCTGCGCATGGCTGGGAAAAACCCCTCTGGTGCCCTGTGCAAGATGCACTTTGTGCACAGAGGTGATTCTTTCTGAGAGCCTTGTTCTGGGTCAGATGGCAACCAAAATGTGTTACCACAAGCAGGCTGTGATCAGCTGAATCAAAACAGGGAGCAAAAACTTCCATGATACCATGAAATATTGATAAGGCTCTGCACGCTGTATCTAAAAGACTGTGGGTGCAATTGAAGACACCTTCCCACCTCAGGAAAACCTGTCAGGAAGTTTTAATTACATTTTATGAAGTTTTTATTTTTGTTTTGTTACCAGCTAACCCTGTTTGGTACTCTGCTGGATGATGATCAAGTCCTGAAGAAGGCAGGTGATGTCTGATGGGAAGATCAGCCACAATTGCAGGAATACGGGAAAGGGGAGATAGCAGCAGTTTGAGACTGCGTTTGCAAGAGGTGATTCACCACTTGCATAGGTGCAGATAGGTAGATAGGCACTTGAAAACCCTGCGTGCATGTGTTAATGCCTTTGCTTTATTGCCGTGTGCGTGCCTGGGTAGTGCCCACAGTCCTGTTGACACTCAGGTGCTGTTGCACAAGTGGTCATTTGCAGGTGCACCGGGAGAAGGGTGTGTCCGGGCAATTAGTTGGTTTTAACTTCTTATTTTTCCTTCACTGAGCGAAAAGCTCCTCTGTAGTACCTGTGTGGGGTAGGTGAGGAGGTGGGGAGGGTGTTTTGTTGGGCGAAAACTGTTGTCATTGCCGTAACTACAGATCCTTTGCTTCAGGGGATGGTTGGGGAAGAGGTGCAATAAGTCCCTGTTGTACTGGCAGGTGCGTCAGCAAAGTTGCCCAATAGCCTGATGTACCTGTAGTAGGATTTGGTAAGTGATGGTAGCCCTCATGTAATTTGATTTTGTTTTTTCGGGATGCCTAGCAGCTGGCAGTGAAGTCATCACAGGGCTAGTTGTAACTCTTGATTAGTGGGGAGGAGTGTGCTTTGCAGGGAAAATAATGAGTAGGTCTCACTCTGGCCACCTTCAGCCGGTGTGTGAAACCCAGGGGAGGATGCAGGCACCTCCAGGATTTCACTTTGCTGCATGAATGCAGAGCCAGTAGCAGACTCAGTTAATCTCAGGTTGTATTTGCTGTCAGGCTTTGAGACAGAGGTTATATGGCCATTTGCTCACTTGTTTCAGGAATCTTTTTGCTGGTGACAAAAGCTTGCTTCCTCCCCTGGCATGCACCTGGAGTTACAGAAGCCCTGGGCTCTTTGGGTACTGGGAAAAATCTGTGCCATGTGCTGATGCTGTTTGATAATGTCCCTTGCTTTTCTCCTCATAATACACTGCCTTGCTCTGATCTGCCTCTAAACAGGAATTTGTTGCAGGTGTCTGCATTTGTAGAGGGGAAAAAAACCAGCAGCTGAATGAAAACAGTCTTTTTGTTTAGAGGGAGGGAATAAAGAAGCTGAGCTATATGAAAGCAAATCTGGCAACCTGCTGAAGTGTTTGCAGGGTAAAAGATGCTCTGTGGTTGCATGCTGGTTGTTTCCAACCATCTGCCCTGATGCAGTAAATGCAGACCTGTTGCAGCTGCAAATGGCTTGTAACAGCACCCTGTGCTACCTTCTGCTTGGCAAAAATGTGCAGAATACGTGGAGGTGAAGAGTTACCACTGTGGATTTTAATAGAATTGGTAGTGTATTTTACAAGTGAAAGAGGAATATGAGTATGGCATTTTTTTGTTAAGAACAGTGACATACTAGTGACATTTTAAAGGGTTTCCAGATAAGGCACAGAGTCTCTTCTTGAGGCTTTTGTTTGAACAAGCACATGCAAATATTGGTAAGCAGCTTCCCAGCTGATACTATCACTCTTCCTTCCCCATTGCAGTTCTGGTTCTGTCAATTTTCTTTTGAGCCCTTTGATATTGAACATGTGGATTGACCATGACACTTAACTGCTTTTTGAAAGCTAAATAACACTTCTCAGCCCTAATGCTGGTATAGTGCTTTTCATCTGAGCATTAAAAAAAAAAAAAAAAAGGTAAAATAAGCCTGCTAAGCTGCAATTTGGTATTGTGTTTATTGACATGAAAGGTCAATAGATTCTAAAAGAATATTTAAAACCAAACTATTTCTCCCTTAAGCTGTAAAAGTGCTATGAATAGAAATCAATAATCTCTGGAAGTATTTGAGCTTATTTAGTAATAAACCCCTTTCAGAAATCTTGGGGTGTGGGCATTCTCTTCCATATGAACAGTTCATGCTGAGTGCTCATCGGATCCCTAAACTGCCTTATTTGCTGTCAGTTGATGGGTGATATCTCTGTTAAAGCTGTGCTGATAATACTCTCTTAAACCAGGCTGCAGCTGGGACTTAACTCACATGGCACAATGCAGAAGTCACTGCAGTTGTCAGCTGAACAGGTTTCACTGGAGTTATGTCATCTCTGTGCAATGGGGTGTTAATGCTGGGAGGAGCAAGCACTTCTTGTGAGATACAAGGGGTTGCTAGGACAGGCTGCAGATAAATCTCTTGGAGTTTGGGAAAAGGGCTGACTTTGAGCATCTCTTCTGGTTGTGGATGACTGCTGCTCAAAAACTGAGCCTCACCTTCATCCTTGAGCTTCTGGGGCAAGGGAGGCGGGAAGGGTGTGTTTGAGTGGCTCTCACGTGCTTGGAGTCAGGTGATGGCCCTGGGAAAATACGATGTGCACTCTGCAAGTCTGCAGCCTGAACGCTGAATTGTTGGAGCTGTTGTGTAACCCATCCATAATCTGAGTGCTGCGTTGCAGGTTTTTGTTGCATCATTAAACCTTCTCTTTCATTACTGGTTTAGGACCATTACACAGATTTCCTAATTCATATAATTAAGTGCTGGGCAGCCCCAGTGACATGTTGATTCGAGCAGTGAAGTGACTTCATGTCACGGTTGCGTGGCGGATGCCTGGCAGAGCCGGGCAGCAGCGGGCGGGGATGGAGACGGCTTTTGAAGAAAGGTGGAACTGTCACTGCTGCGCGGGTGGAGAGGTGATACCAGCCAGATTACAGACTGTGCTGGCGGCCAGCTCTAAAGCCTTGGGCAAGTTGTGTCATTTTCTGTCCCTTTGCGTCCCCTCCCTGCGTTTCTCTGTTCAACATGGTGGCAGAGCGATTCTTGCTGCATCCCTGGTGCTCGGCACAGAGGGACCTTGGGTTTGGCAGGAGCTGCAGTGGGAGACCAGAATATAGATTTGCTCTTTGTATTTTATACCAAGATACCTCCTTAACATGGAGGAGAAAGCCTTGTGTTAATGTGTCAGTGCATGTTACATGCTGGTGTTTGGTTTCAACAAGTATACGTTCTCTTCCTTGTCACAAGGCTTCTAAGTACAGTAAATTATTTCTTTATTTTATTGAGTACTTTTGTAAACTGTGTGGAAATGATGAAGAAAATTGGTTTTGTGCGTAGGGAAAGTCAGATTAAAGAAGTGAATTGTGCAGGCTTCACGGCTGGAGCAGGAATGCCTTGAACTCATGGTGAGTTTGATTTCCTGCTGTGGTGATGGAGCTCAATGACCTTATTTAGCTCAATTTTACACATGGGAATTGAGAAACAGGCCACATTGATGGGGACAGTTTTGAACAATGAAAGCATGGGTATAATTTCAAAACCTTGGTGTCAAGGCCTTGCTTTGAACAGGGTGGTGGACCAGACAACCCTTCAAAGTGCCCTTCAAACTGAAATTTTCACAAGAATCTTGTTTCTAACCACTCTGCCTTCTCTCAGGGTCCATATCCTGTCCTGGGGCTGACATGTCACCTTCCCAGGAAATGTCTAGCATGTCCTGTCACAACCTGCGCCCAGTATTTCAAAGAAAATAGGCCCATTCTGTTAAGTGGGGAGCTGTGGTTAAGTGGCATTTTCCTGTGCCTTTGAGGTACTGTGTTGGTAGCTCTTGATGACGGCCATGCTGAAGTAGTCCTTGCCTTCACAGTTTGTGTTTCCTCTGTTTCCTGGTCTTCTGGAGGGGGTTTGTTTTGGGTTTTGCCCCATTCTAGCAAGAGGCACAGCTCATTGAGACTGTCACTGAATATTGTGGTAGAGCAGAGGGGAAGAAGAAGAACCCTTGCAGAATTAAAAGAGTTTTTTTACAAAAGAGTGTTTTAGAAGTGTCTGTGGACTTGAGATGTTACTGCAGCTTGCTGCTGTTTGCTTTGTTTTTTAGCTAATCCCTCTGATATTGGTTCCCAGTAAGGAGGGGAGTGGTGGTCTTGCCATGGTGGTTCAGTGAAGTTCTAATCCATTGCACAGATTTTAAACTGTCCACAAGTTAAATTTTAATATCTCCCACAGACAGTCAGCCATGATGGCCTTGTGGAAACAGTTTAAAGTCTTTATCTCAATCCTGATGTGGTTTAACAAGGCTGTCTGGAAAGAAGCAGTTGCTGTTTAGGATGAACATGGTGACAGGCTGCAGTTTGAAGATCAAATTTCTGGACCAAGTGCTTTTATTAGTAGTAAAAACTAATGGGTAATAAAAATATTATTATTTTTTCCAGTTTTTCTTCAATTTTGGAGGCTGAGACCTTGTGTACCTTTGAGGAGCACTTGTGCAGGACTGTGCTCTCAGAGGTGAGGGGTTTTTCACTGCTTGCAGAGTCCCCGTGGCACCTCATACTCTCCTGGGGAAACAGGTTGCTGCATGTTATTGCCCAAGAGACATTTATGAGCCCAGGTTGCTGTGAAGAGGCAAGGGAGACAGCCATAAAGCATCACTGGTTTTTTGTTTTGCTGCTTTGTTGTGATTGCTGGTGGAATTAAAAAACAAACTCCAAACTTCTTTCATTTTTGTGCAGATCTCCAAGTTCTAGAGAGAAAATTTGTGTCTGTCCAGGGCTAGAGTGAGCAGGGAAGTGCTCTTGGTTTGTTGCTTCCTTGCTTCCTTTTTACTCCAAATGGGATAATTTCTGTTTACAAGTTCAAGGCGACGCTGTCAAAAGAGTTTGGGTTTCGAAAGTTAACTTAGTGTGTATGAAAGAATTTTTGTCTCCCATCTCTTGGTAATCAGAATTGATGGGACTGCAGTTAACATCTTAATATTATTGCTTGCTCTGCAATGTGTACAGACATATGAAATATGGATATGTTTTACTTTCTATTGTTTTAAAATTCTTGGCTTTTCTTCATCCAGTATGCCAAGTCAGATGCTGCTTTCTAAACAAAACCTATCATTTACTTTCAATGGAATGTTGTGTGTGTGTCAAAATGTGATGAGTTGCAGTCTGCCCTCCACTCTTCATGGTGCAAATGTAGCTTGATGAAATGGCTAGAGGATCAGCCTGCATATACACTTGTCCAAAGCAAAGCAGATTTTAGGAAAATCCTATTTTATTCTTCCATTTGTATAAGATTGTAGAATTTTATAGCTTGGAAAAGACCTTTAAGATCATCAAGCCCGACCATTAGCCAGCTCTGCCAAGACCACCACTGAACCATGTCTCTAAGTGCCACTTCTAAACATCCTTTAAATGTCTCCAGGGATGGTGACTCCACCAATTCCTTGGGCGGATGTTCCAGTGCTTGACCAGCCTTTGGTGAAGAAACTTTTCCTCATAGGCAATCTAAGGCTCCCCTGGCACAACCTGAAGTAGTTTCCTCTTGTCCTGCCAGTTGTTACACTAGAGAAGATGCTGACCCCCACCTGGCCCACGGATCCAGCCTTTCCGGATCCCTCTGCAGAGCCTTCCTGCCCTCCAGCAGATCAGTGCTCCTGCCCAGCTTGGTGTCTTCTGCAAACTGACTGAGAGTCCCCTTGATCTCCTTGTCCAGTGAAAGGTGTCAAACAGCACTGAGCCAGCCCTGGGGAACACCAGCTGGGACCGGCTGCCAGCTGAATTTCCCTCTGTTCACTGCCACGCTCTGGGCCCAGCAATCCAGACAGTTTTTAACCCAATAAGAAGCAGAACCAAACAACCATCCAAGCCAGGAGCAGCCAGTTCCTCAAGGGAATGCTGTGAAGCAAGTGTCAAAGGCTTTCCTAAAGTCTAGGCAGACAACATCTGCACCCTTTCCTTTGTCTACTGAACGGGCCACCTTGTCATTGCCACCTTGTCATCGGAGGAGATCAGGTTAATCAAGCAGAACCTGCCTTTCCTAAACCCATGCTGGCTGGGTGTGATCCTCTGGTTGTCCGAGGAGTGTGTCCAGATTCCCGTCCCTAAGGAATTAGGAAACACAGTTCTGACCATGGGCTGAACTTCTGGAAAGGTCTTGTGAGCCAGTCTCTCCTGGGAGATGCAGTGGAAGCAGGAAAAGGATGTCCTGTAACGAGAATATCATGGTAGGCAAGTATAGGCTGTGTATTCAGAGCAAAAGATTACAGCAGCATGCAGCTGTACACCAGCAATTTGGGAGATGAGGAGGAGAAGCAATGTTTTCCTTGACAGCATTTGATATGAAATTGTGAGGAGGTTTTATAGCAGGCAACAGCCAAGACTCAGAAAAACCCCGAGGTTTGTTTGGGTGCTGGGGACTGGCTGTGCTTGGGTGTCTTGTCTATGAAGAGGTTCCAGCTGTATCAAGTAATCCCAAATAATCATCTCCTAGACCATTAGTGCCCTCATCTTGGTGCTGCCTTTTGAATTTGTTGAAAGCTTCATGATGGCGATTACAACCAGATGGGGAGATAACTCATTCGATGTGTCAAAGTGCTCAGATGGCAGAGCAACAAAATATGAAAAGCTTCTCAGAAAAATAAAGTAGGTTTGGGTTCAGGGAAAAAAGAGCACATTTGAGGAGTGGTTTCCTCTGTGCCGGGCACTGGGGGAGTGTTTGGGAAGGGTGGGAGTTTGCTGGGGAGAAATCAGTGAAGTAACTGGAAACCCTGAGGTCCATGTGTTGGGGCTCTACCAAGCACATTTGAGAGCCCCAAGTGATTCCTCCCAAACAGATTTTCAACACAGAATAATTTCTTCTTTGTCTGTGTTATTCCCTGCCATTCATTTAATTTAGAAATGTGACAACAGTACCTTTTGATGCTTTACTCCTCTGCCTTTAGAGGATGTATCAGATGCAGACCACCTCTAAGCCATTGGTCGTTTTTGGGAAAGGACTCAACTCTTACAGCAATTGCATATCTAATCCACAGGGCCAGTTACACTGTCTTGTTAAAATTGCAAAAATCTGTAACACTGTCCTTAAATTTTCTCTTCCTCTCACTTCATAAAGAATATTTCAGTAATTTATCAGTGGCCTGGGTAATTTCTGCTTTAGCTGTCTCAGTGTGGAGGGAGCAAGACCCTGAACAGTCTGCCATCAAATAATCCTGTCCTAGCAAAAAAGATGGGGTTTTCCTGCTATTTTTATTAAACCAAGCAAAACAGGTTGTGTAAAGGCAAGTGTCAAAAGGACTCTCCTTTACATTCTCATTTACTTTAGTGAGCACTGTGTGATATCATGACTTTAGGCCCTTTTAGGCAGAAATTATCCAGAGTTACAGGTTATTTGGAATATTGGCAGAGCAGTGTAGAAACCAAGTTGCTTTTTATAAAGCTACTGTATGTCATCATCTTTCTGTGATGATACTGAGTAGTTTTTTATTTGTAAAGCAGTATAAGCTCACCCATGAAACATAAGTTTTAAAACTATCTTCTTAAGATTGAGAAAACAGGAACTATGTCAGTGTTCATCAGCACTTGGTAATGATTTCCCAGTAAAGGAGGAAGAGGAGGAGAAGAAATCCCCAGGGGGAAATCCTTCTGAAATGGGTGTGCTTAGGTATGCAGGAGTTGTCCCATAACAACTTCATGGGAAGCAGAAATCAGTGCTTTGGGGAATTGATACTTTGATACGGACAACCTTACTGATTGTGCAGGCTCTTTACATACAGAACTAAAATATGTATTTAAGACTTTTTAATGTTACTTGTAGCAATCTAAAAATTCCCACAGAATAAAACCAGACAAAATACTGCGAGGAAGAATTTTATGATCTATGTTAGTTTTTCATTGCTAGGCCAGTTTATTTTCTCCAGTTGTTAATACTTTCCAGGTCCTGAGTATCCAAGTGAGCTTTCCATACACACACCCTCATTCCTTTGTGGATATGAGGAAAAACCTGCAGTGATTCACAGCATGCTTACCATCTACCCCGGCAGTGTTAGGCATACCCATAGTCTCTGCTGGTTCAAAGGGACAGCAGCAAACCCTGCTTTCCCTGCCAAAACATACAAATAAAGTATTAACAGCCGAGTTATCAGTGTCTCATAAACAAATGAAACCACTGTACTGTTGTTGTGTGTGCTTTGGAAAGAGCTGTTCCTTGGAGATCAACCCAGGATGGCAAATAGTTAATCATTGCTTTATCAAACACTAACCATCTTCTAAATTGAGGTCCTGAAAGTAACACTACAAAAATGTCAGAGGAAAGTTCCAGTCTGCTTGTTTGTGGCTGCGAGGGTGGTTTTTACTGGTTAATGAATCCAAAGAGTGTTTGTGCACTCTTAACTGGGATTTAAGAGTTCAGGTAATTCCACTTTCAGCTCCAGTAGTTTGGCATAAGAATGTAGTTCAGAAATGTGTGACACGGCAATGAAGGAATTCATACACAATCAGGATACTTTAAGCAGAATAAGAGGATGAATTTTTTTCTGTTTTTCCAGTTTGGTCTATATCTAGATATACATATTTGTAGTAAAACACAGTACCCTGTACTCTCGCCATTTCTCAGCAGAATGAATGAAAGAGGCTTTTGTCTGTTAATGTTAAGAAAAAGCATTGTGTAAAATGGTCATTCAGGTGTTCAGGTGATGCTGTTCTTGTGTAGATGAAGGAGTGAGATTTGTTGAGCAGCGCCTCACCTTCCAGTGCAGTACGTTCCCCAGCTAATTCACACAGTACAATTGATTGCCCAGCCGGTAACTGGTTTTGCCATTGTTACTTCTGTGCTTGCAATTGCACTTTGAGCTCGGCAGGTTGGTTCAGGCTGTGAGATTCCCAGATTATGGATATTTTGGAGAGTGCAGGGGCAGAGTCTCTGGTAGAACAGGAGGAGGCAGTTGGAGTGTCGCGCTTGTGTTCAGTGGTGTGTGTGTGTAGCCACAACCTTTCCTGGTGTGGTAACCAAATGATGGCCTGAGATACCCTGATAGCTTTGATTTAGCTAATAAAATCTCCCACACAGCATTTAATAAACTATAGCCCAACCTTGGCTTTTTCACCTTTTGACATTTGATTCACTTCAACTGCTCTTTCCAGGTATGCTTTGGAGACCATCCCTGTGGATGGATCTACTGAGTGGATTTTGTCCCAGAGCAGGAAATCAGCCTGTGGAAAAGTGCAGGCAACCCAGAAGGGTTTGGCAGAGATGTCCTGGTAGATTTGGGCTTCTTCAGGTGGTCCTCACCTGCCATTATCTACCTTTGTTCCTGTTAAAACACCTCGCTGTGAGGGAGTCCACAAAGAGTTTGATGAAGTGTGTCTGACAGGGGCTGTGTTGATGGATGCAATGGACTTAAGGCCAGCAAAGTTGTTTTGGATCTGGTGATGGACAGCAGATCAGCAGCTTTGGGGACAGACCAAATAGCAGGACAGCAGCAAATACAACTCAGCAGCACAGTTATTATTAGGTGGTGCCATACGCCCACTCGTGTCTATAAACAGCCCTGTCCATAGAGTGGCCATTGTCCTGTGCGTGCTCCTGGAACCACATGGGACTGCAGCAGGAAGCGTGGCTGGCAAGGGAGAGGATGGTTCCCATCCACTTTGATGAAGGTTTTGGGCTGGCAAGGGAGAGGATGGTTCCCATGCCTCTTGGTGAAGGTGTTGAGACCACTCTCAACCACTCTGACCCTTGCACCTGGTGACTCCTTCTTCTTCTTCCCTCTTCCAGGAGCTGAGTGTTGTGACCTGCCCTGCTTCTCCCTCCTCGGTGTGGGAACGACCTGAAGAACGTTTTGGAGCCACCTGTACTGCTTCATGCAGTTAAAGTAAGGTTAAATGTTTTGGCAGCTCTTTCAGGTATAGATGAGATTGAGGTGAGGGGTTTGGGAGAATGGGTTTGCCCATTGTCAAACCATTTGTCAAGCTTAGCCTTGACAGGAGGAGGGGGATATCAAAGCAAATATAATGATATAAACAAATACAGCACATTATTTGCCATAAAATACAATCTCTTTGTGGTGGAAGTAGAAAAGGGATATGTGGTGTTGCCTCCTGTATCAAACACATGCTATGGTATAAAATAGCACTTAACACTTAAAACATCAGCTGTTTTTCCCTAATATTTTAAGATCCAGCTTTCATGTCCCTGGGGCAGGCATATGGTTACAGCCCCGGGATTTCCACGGGAGCCGGCTGGGATCAGAGCTGAGGTGCCTTGCAGTCGGCACAGCGGCTGTCTGTCCTGGAGCGTCACGCTATTGAGGCTTCTGGGTTTGTTTTTCAACTAACACCAGCTTCTTGGTGTGGTGAACCAGATCACGGGATGGATCTGACCTAAAAGGGAGTATATGGTTATTGCAATACTGACAGGAGCTGTTTTGACTCATGGAGTTACACCCTTTCTCTCCAAAAAGGCTTGAGTGTGTAAAAACTGTTAGCCTGAAGCAGAGAAACTGCCAGAGTCTTGCCTGGAAATGGGTGCTTGCCATGTGTGAGCTGTGTCAAGGGAGGGAGGGAGGAAAACCACAGCAAGCTGCCTCTTTTCTCCTCCCACTGTCCCTAACCTGTTTACCTTCTGCAGTGCCTTATATTTTCCATGGTCTTGCCTACAAGGCCAGTGCTTTAACGAGACCGAGTCCAAATAGTTTGGTGTTACTGAGCTGTGGCAACAGCTGGGTGGATTAATCATAAACTGTTGTTACTTGTAGAGAGACAAGTATGTATTGCAATTATTTGGGTTTTCCTTTTTTCAGTGGGGTTGAGCAGGGGATTTATACCTATTTTCAGACCTTGAGAAAGAAATGAAGTCCTTGGCAAGGTTATGAATGGAACCTGCTTTATCAGGAGTGAGTAAGTGGCTTGCTGAGAGCTGGCCTCCAAGTTCATCATGTTTAAAGGAGGAATGCACGACACCAGCTGCAGAGGAGCAATTTGTGGCTTGATTTGTCATAGTGTTTCTTAACTTTCTGCTAATTTTGGGAGCATGGTGAGTTGCAGCGAGCAGTGCTCACTGCTGAGGAAGATGCCAGGCCCTTTCCCTTTCTGGGGTGACCAAGGGGATGAGTTTTTGCACAGCAGCAGCGAAATCTCTGGGGAGGCCCAGCAGAGACAGCAAGAGCTTCTCACCTGAAGTCCTGCCTGGGAACCAGCCTCTGCCTCACGTCTGATTTCTGGGTGTGTCTCCTCTGAAGGATCTGGGAAAAAAAGGAAGGCTAATTTGGGGTTCAGAAGCAGCATTCTCATACCCTTTCCTTTTCCTGCCTGCTGGTCTAGTATTTCCATAATTGTGCTTATAATGACAATCTTTTCATTTCATTCATAAAGTGGTTACTGCTTAATGAACTCCATGTTAATGAGCTCTGTAACATTTAAAATAGCTGCATAACTTGAAAAAAGAAAAAAGCCATCAGCA
This sequence comes from Pomatostomus ruficeps, assembly GCA_013400735.1. Lineage (NCBI taxonomy): Eukaryota > Metazoa > Chordata > Aves > Passeriformes > Timaliidae > Pomatostomus > Pomatostomus ruficeps. Next base: position 468,828 of record VYZT01056725.1, on the reverse strand, counting down.
GTGAAGGGACGGATTTCCACTCCCTGAGCTTAATCCTGTGTTATAACATAATTGTGGAGAGTTGCCTGGCTGGGAACAGCTGCACAGCGTGGGCTCTTGCTTCTGCAGAGCTCCTTGTCCCCGAGCTGGGGTAATAAATGATTTACTGAGGAGGCTGGGACCTGTGGGCACTTAACCCATTCAATTCCCAAGGGATCAGCCTGGAAGGCCATTTTGTAAAGGCAGTGGAAAGAAACAATTTCAGGTGTCTGCAAAACATGGGATTTTGTGTGTGAGCGAGCTGCAGAAAGGCTCAGGTGCAAAAGGTGGGGTAGTGGGACTGGGTACAAACTGTGCTTACTTGGATTTTCGTTTTTTGATGCTTTAATTTATTTAAAAATGGGGCTTGAATGAGCGTTCTCTCTTTTCTGGGCTAGGGATGTAATACTTTCTGTCGCTTGGGGTTTTACTTCCTATGGGATATTCCCTGGATGCAGTGCAATACAGTGTCCTGGGAACAGAACTCTCCTTTTTCCTTGCTGGGAATGCCACACCAAGTGACTCCATCACTGCAATTGCTAAGTGAATGATGTGCATTTTTTGAGCCTGTTGTGCCTCAGAAAGGATGCTTTAGCAAAATGAGCATGTTCTCCACTACCTAAAGTATACATTTAGAGAAGAACATTTTCCCATAGTTCTGTGAATTGAAGGAAGAGGAGCAATTATGAAGAAACAATTTGTAATTTTGCAGTGTCAGATGTGGTCATGCTGTGCCACACGGAGTGAGGTTAGCACAGGTACTCCTGTAGGAAACCTGAAGTTTCTGATGAAGTTTTTCTCTTCTGGAGTAAAGTGTCAGCCAGACTTTTCCTGGGTAAGTCTGTGGTGCCTGGGGCCACGGTGGCAGCATTTGCAGAAGGGAGCCTAAAGGGAAAAGTGAGTCTGATGTATTCTTCAGAGGAGAAAAGCACATTCAAATGTTGGGCACTGAAGCTACTTAGACCAAAATGCAAGTGGAAACATGTCCTGCATCTTGGTCTTGATGCCATCTTTTTCCAACTCTACCTGTTGCTAGAACTCTCTAGTGGAGAGTTAAGGTTGGTGCATGCCTTTATTAAAATATGCATTGGGTAACTACCTGCTTTGTAAATGCTAGGAAATATTTAATATTTGTCAGCATAAAAGTGTGCATGGTGCTTTGGGCGTCATGGATCATCTTCTACTGTGATCCTGTGTTTTTGGGAGTGCAGTACAAGGGCTGTGCTTTGGGAAGCACAGAGAGAAGCAGGGCCTTACTGCTCAGCTCTAGGGCTTGGGGAGGTTGTTGCTTTTACTGAAACCATCACTACTCAGCACAGTTCCTAAAACCCACAGCCTTGAGACTCGGGAAGTGGTTAAGGACACATGCTATAGTCAGGAGATGTAGGAATCAATAGTTAGAGGTTTTGCTCTCTCCCACTGCATATGTAAATCTATAGGCTTCTCCTTTCTGTTGACAGCTCTCCACTGTGCTTATCCTTTTATACACTGGGGTGAAATACTCCCCAAACCCTGTTCTTTCCTCCCTCCATTCTTCGCCTCATCCCATATAATGCATGTCTGTTTTCAAAGATAACCAGTAACTTGCATGATGCTTCAGCTGCTCAGTTTGATACCTGGGAATTTTCATGAAGTTCCTGGTTAAACCCCCAAGGTCAAGAACCACCCTTACAAACATGAGCTGGTTGTCATTGAGAGCTTCCCCACAGTTTACTGCCAAGATGTGTATTCAAACAACAAAATGTGTTGGAAGGTGTAATCTGGGTTTTGCTCATTTGAGGAGGCAGCTAGAATATCTGCTAAGGATTTCTGGAAGTTAATATTTGAGCCTGAGATAAAAGTCTCATGCATACGTGAAACAGCTGCCCCAGAACCTGTTGGAGGACTTCATTTGAGTATAAACATATGTGTGCTTTTGCGTCCATGCTGCTCTTTAATTCAAGTCGACTGTTAGGTCTTAACTTTATTAGGATGTAGCTACTTGAACTGAAGATGTGGTCTGTGATTTTTATTTTATTAGAGAAGCATGATGCCTCCTTTTGAAATGTTGTTTGGATTTTACAAATCGGTATCTTAAGTACTGTTTGCCTTTAGTAATACGTTAAAGGAAAAAATTGACAAGTGAGGGCAGGGTTATATCGGATTACAAGTGAATTGGTTGACAGTATGTGTGTACTGTAAAATGCGAAATTAATCACCCTGTGTTGATGACCCATGGACATTTACAAAAGGCTGGTCTTTCTGTTGCACAAATAGATTCCGGAAACAGGAAAGAGGCTTATGACAAGAGGATGAGATCAGTTTGTATAATTAGAGCTGGCTAATAATCCTTTTTACTCTCTGTTTTTCCAACTTTTCCAGTACCTTTCTTTATTTGAAATTGGGCATACGGACTGTAGAGAGAGCTGCTGTGATTTGAGTTTTGTAGGGTTGTTTTTTGTATCTACTGATGGGTGAAGGGGTGGAGCAGGGAAACAGTTTTGCGAAGGATCTCTGCTTTCCTCTGCATGAGGAAAGTGCTGCTTTTATTAACCCAACACTGCTTCATCTCTTCCCAGGCTTTGGGCAGGAATTAGGTAATCCATGTGATGATTTTTTTGGCAATCATGAGATTAAAATGGTGCAGAAGAAGAAACTTAGTGTTGAGACCACGGATATTTGGCTAGGTGTTAATCTCTGGAGCAAGACAGGGCTGGCAAAGCTGGGTTAGGGACTTACTGTAGCATGGATAAGGCTTAAGCTTATTTTTTTGTGTGTGTTTGTGTATCTGCCTGCCTGTATCTTAGCTTTGTGTTACACTTCATTATTTTGGGAAGGATGGTGGGAAAGGTTTGGCTAAGGCAGGTGGTGTGACCAGGGGGTGGGTGCAGCCCAGCTCCCAGCCCAGGAGCAGTGTGGTGCCAATTCCTGCTGCCAGGAAGCTGAGCTACGTTAAGCAAAGCGAGTTAATCTATATCCAGGGCATTTTATTAAATCATCAGTCAATTAAATCAGTGACGCTCTGTTAGCTTGTGCTGCAGTGAGGCTCCAGCCCCTCTGCAGGCGGCTCAGCTCTAGAACTCCTCCACTGCTGCTTGGTGGGCTCTGGTACGTGCAGGCCACAGTACTGAGGTTTCCAACACTGTTAAAAAAAACCCAAAACCCAACAGATTTTAGGTGATTTTGCAATTAAATATGTTCTTTAATTTTTCTTTTTTTCTAGAGGGAGATGGTTGTTGTGAAGCTTTTCTTTCTATGAAAGGAATCTGTGTGTCTGGTTTTCCCAAGGGTGGCTTGCTGGGTTACCTCTGTGCCTTGGAGAACGATGGTAGAGCCAGGCCAACACAAAACATCTTTAAACCTCCCTTCATCCCTCGTACCCAAAAGAAACTCCTGTGTTTCTGTAGTTGAATGGCAGCATCTGTTTTTGTTTGCAGACAGGACGCAGCTGGGAAGCAATATCACCTGTGGAAATGCTACACGAGGGATGTATTTTGATTCCTAAGCAATCAATTTAGTGAGAAAACATTATGTTCAGCGGGTTACATAAACTGAGGTGATTGTACACAACTGTCTGGGGGTTTTTTAGTTCTAGGCTCAACTGTGATGCTGAACACGATACTGCAATATGCTGGTAGCTTGTTTGCTGCTACGTGTCTGAAATGTGGTTTCTTGTTTCCTCACCTCCTCTCCTTTCCATGGTCGATGGCTTTTGCTGGTGGTATCACTTCCCTGTGTGTCTGCAAAATAAATTTGGGATGGGTTACTTCTCCTGATGCCTGCAGCCTCCTATTTCTGACCAGATGTACAAAATCATGCATTATTACAGCTACAGAGAAAGTTGTTCTGCATTTGGTATTATGGGGTTTGTCTTAGGGTTTATTTTAGTCACTGCAATTGCAGCTACTCTATTTATACACATTTCTCCATGCACATTCTTGAAGAACTGGGTTATGGGTTTATTTCTCCTGTCAAAGCTGTTTGTGGGTTTTGTCCTGGTTTTTTCCAGTCTCCTCTCACATGGGCTTTAAGGACAGGGCAGTAGTACACTGATTACACTGATTAGAAAGCTCATTCATTTTATGAATGGTGAGTTCTGGTGTTCATTCAGTGTTGAATGAAACTCGTGGAACAGAGTGTGTGAGCAAACCCATGTCTTGCCTCATACCACAAGGTGAGATTAACTTAATGCAGGCCTCAGCTTTGCAGGAATATACCCAGGAAAAAGACCACACAAGAAAATATAAGCAATAAAACCAACCTCAAGTCATTGTTTCTTCAAATTTTCAGAGGTTTTGCTACTGGTGAAAAAAAAAACAACCAAACCTAAAACCCCAAACCAAACCAAGAGCCTTTTTTCAAATAATTGTGTTTAAACAAAAAAATGAGGAGGCTGATGATGGATAATACAACACAATAATGGTCGTACACCACTCAGAAGAAAAGGGGAATATTTTATTTTAGTAATTCCGTGACACTGGGGGAGAACAATAAACTTGTGAAAAACAGTGCTATTCTAGTTCTCTTCGCATGAAACCATGGCTGCAGCAGAATTCCTCTGTGTATGGGCAGTTGGTCTCCTCTCTGCTCCCCTCACTTACCACTTCCCCATCTTTATTTATCTTGTGTAGTTTAGAGCAGCAGCTCTGTAGGGCCTGAAACCCAATCCTCTTGATATTTCCAAGTACTTCATAAATTAACATTTTGTACAACCAGAGTGTGGAGGAGCACCCTTGAGGACGCTGGGCTTTGTTGAATGAGAAGTGTTGTGGTTTTGGAACCTTGGTTTTATTTTTGTAGTGCAGCTGTATAGAAGGAAGTGATGCAGCTCAGCAAGGCAGGTGCTCCCAGGAAATCCTGGTATTTCTTTAAACCCTTTTACAACTTTTAGGCTCTTTGCCTAAAGGGTTGTCTATGAGGCAGGTTGTCCCACCATGGATATATTCATTGGTGCCACTGTTACAGGATAAAAGAAATTCTGTTTGTCTTGGTCTCTTGCAGATAATCAGCATCAATAGTGCTTTCCTAATTTCTGTAGGGGTGAAATGTTACTCTGGAGTCTTGTAGTCAAAGTTTAGTCTCTTCAGATTAATGTTACAGGATAATTTTATGAAAACCAAATTCTGTTGCATTAAAAAAAGAGTAAATCCTCCTTTGGCTTTCATCCCAGAGATGCTGTGATGCTTACAGCTGGAAGGCCATCCTGCTTTCTCTGTGTTTCTGTTTATCTCTCGGAATGCTTTCCATGCCATCTGTAACCATCGGATTCTTCATGTGTTTTTTGGCTGTTCTTTCTTGCCTGCAACCACAAGCTCTTTATGGCTAACATTGGGTTAGGTTTTTTTTGAGGTTTGTTTTTTTTCTTTGCTACAGCTGGGAGTGCATGGGTAAAGCTTTGCAAATAAGGATCAATGTTTCTAAAATTCAAATATTAAAATGATGGATGAAAAGGTCGAGTGCTGAGATTCAGATAAAGTTCAGCAAAGCTTAAACTTGAAGTATATGTATAGCTGAAGTTTACTTAAAATACCTAAAAACTGAACTTGAAAAGCCTGAAAAAACTCAAACACTTTAAATTGAAGTTTATTTAGTGCATGAGGGAAAGGGAAAGGGGCAGGTAGGCTTTCCCAGCTGTACCACATGGATTAAATACCCCTCATCCTTCTGCTTGTTGCAGTTCTGCTCAGTTGTTGGAGGTCAGAGTGGTCATTTTTGTTTCTGCCCATCCTGTAGATCTTCTTTCTGATAAAAAAAAATAAATAGAAATTTGTTAATGGACAGTTCCTGAGAGTGACACTGTGTTTTCTTTCTTACATACGGTTCGTATGGAGCCAGGCAGGCAGGAGTGGGTGCTGGGGGGCTCGCAGAAGCCGAACGGTGAAAGGAGCGTTTGATGTCAGCCCGGAGCCAAGCAGAGCAATGCTGGTGGGGCGTGATGGGAGGATGGAAAAGCCATTCTGGCGTTCCCATCTGCAGGGTGCTCAGAGTCTCCCAGCCCTGCAGCTTGTGCGAGGGGTGGGCTGGCCTGGAGAACACTGACCTCCTGTCAGATTTGTCCTCACAATCCATCCTGTGCCTGCAAGAAGTAATCCACCTAATTATGGCCCAATTAAGAGGTAGCTGGGAGCAGTGCATGAAGAGGGTTCATTGCTTTGGCACGAGGGGTTTGTATCCCTTCCTGCTGCCTGAGCTTATTTGTAAACTCTTCAGGGCAGAAACTTCGTTTGCATTGGCATTTTTACAGCATGCAACCAATGGGGCCCTAAGTCTGGATGAGGTTTTGGGAACCACAGTAAAGCAAATAAATGCTTTTTTTCCCTTTCTTTCCCTGTCATGTATTACCATACCCAGAGAAATGAAGAATAGTAATTTGTCCTCATACATGAAATTTTATGTGAAATAACACAGAAGTTCTCTAGAGGAGACATTAATAAAACTCACTGTATTAATTCTTTAGTGCTTAACAGAGCAGAAAGGTGCCTGTCCCATTTTGAGAAGGCCCCAGTAGCTTTGTATTTTACTGACATCTGCAGATTTTTATGATGTCTAAAACGACTGTTGCTTTGAAGAGCTTGAACCTGGATTTTCATTTCATGTCCTACTTTGCAATTTGCAAATGCAAGGCATTTCACAGTGTTATACTAAGGTGGAAAGCCTAATATAATTCCAGAAACCTTGCAGTGTAATTGTCTGGCTTTTTATGGAGCTTGTGATAAACCTCCCAGCTATTGAAATTCAAAGGATTTAGCTCTTTGTGAGAAATACCATAAATGTTTTAAGTGCAGGCAGCTGCTGCTGGGGCAGAATCTGTGGGCTGCCATGAGGGTGCCCAGAGCTTGGCTTCGTGTGCTGGGTGGGAGCTGGGCAAGGCAGGTGGGGTTTGTATTTCCCTCTTCTGGTTGGTTTGGCTGCCAAGGCAGCTCCTGTGCAGTCCAGACCCTGATCTCACTGTAGGGCCAGCTATTCTCATTGCATTCTTCTATATCTGATCCAGCAAATTCTTCTTGCCGAAAAAGATAGAAATGGCTCTCTGGGGCTCAGAGCAGGCCTTGGCTTGAGGGATGTGCTCTCTAATAATAGGAGAAAACAGAGTTTAGCCTCTTTTCCCTTGTTTTGTTTATCTTTTTTACTCTTCTTATTTTTACACTTGAAGTAGTCCAACTTACTGATTATGTTAAGAGTCCTTGTGAACCTTGGTTTGGTTATAACCAGTAGGATCTGCCTTTTGTTTTTCCTCTTCTTACTGGATTAAACTTTTAAAAAGTTTTTCAGAGGCTGCTCCCTGCCTGTCCATTGGTTGGAGAAATTCACTTGTCTAGAAACCTAAATTTAGTCCTTTGCTGACGCAGAGGAGTCATTCAGGCTTATCTGTCACTCAGTTTTTCTCCTATGTTTTTGCCAAAGAACTTCCTAACAAGATAAAATATCTTCCAAACCTGCGTGGCTCCTTGCAAACTAAGTTTGCATCCTTAGAAAAATTGGAATGACATGTGCATTATGAATCAAGGAATCACTTTAAGTGACTGCTGTAAAGGCCAACTGGTAAGATAAGAGGGGGAAAATATCTTCCTGCAGGAAGTATTTCCATGATTTTTTGACAAGACCCAGTGTTCAACAGTGTCCCCTTATTTCACTGCCGCTGCTGCGCACTTCTCCTGCCAAAAAAACCGCAACAAAAACTGTCATGAGTTAGAATTCAAATGGAATTGGTCTATAGCAATGAGAAATTCTAAAAATCCATATGTGAAGTGAGCTGAAAAAGGTTGGGTGTTTTTTCAAGCATGGTTTGATTTCCATAAGATTCAGTAAATGCTCTTGTCTGGGTGATGTTTTTGTGCTCCCGTTCAGGACAGCCAGGTTCAGAACAGGAGACAGAGGCTCAGGTAGGTTGCGAGGGAGATTGGCAGGGATTGTGCATTTTTTGGTTTTGTTTCTGTTTTCTCATTTCTTTTTGAGCCCTCGGTAGGACTGGAATTGCCAGGAACATGTTGTAGGGCACCAGTGAGGGGTGTTTGCAGAGCTGTTCTTGGAGCTCACCTGCCCAAATGGCAGCTAGTGCCACAAATCCCCTCTGTTCCTGAATAAATCAGTCTTTGTAAGAGCTGAAAGAGTGAGATCTATCAGGCATAACCATTTTGAGGCGTTCTTGCTGTAAAAAGGGGAATCTCAAGGTTGAAAATTGGTATGAATTGGACTGGATTTAAAACTCTTGCAAAAGATTTGTCCATCCTGGCCGCCTCAGAGGTCCTTTGCAGAGGGGCTGTTTTGATGCACAAGCTTGGCAGGTCTCTCTGGTATTTTAAAGCAACTGGCACAAAAACATTCTGTAAAATCAGGAGAGCGTGTGAGGGAGCAAGGATAGCTGGAATCAGCTAAGAGAAGTTAGGCTGTGGTTTAATTTCTGTCTCACTAAAGGCAAACTGTGGGATTTGGAATGGAGCAAAGTATGAACAAGATCCTGCGTTTTTTGTGTGAAAAGCAGAGTGGTATTTCATCTATTTTAAAAAGGGCTTGAAGTATTTGCAGAGCATTACCAGTTCTGCAGACATGAGTAACAGCAGAAATTCCATTTTTAATTGTTTTGCATTCCTTCATCTTAGGATCCTGGATCTCTTGATACACACATTAAATGAAAACTTAGAGCTTTTGTTTAGAGTGAATATTTTCTGCTGGAATGGAGGAACTGATGCAAGAGAAATTCTGGTTAACCGTTGCAAAGCTCAATATAAGAAACTTTCACCAGGTTATAGAAATTCCAGGGACAGACCTGAAGGAGGAAAGACTCTTGACTAAAATAGCTTTTGCAGGATGAGTAATGGTAGATTTTGATTATGAAAAATGCTAATGCAGAATCATGAGCATCATGTATTCTGGAAGTCTTCCCTCAGTTTTGCACAGAGCATTTTTGATAGTTTGTTTTCTATATAGTTTTAAAACGGTTTTTTAACAAATAATCCAGGGAAAGGGGTAAAAAATGGCACCAAATTGCCTTGGACAAGGTAGTAGTTGGCTTTCTCAAGCAGCAGAGAGAACTACAAGTATTTCTAAATGATTTTTCTTGGGGGAGTGGGGAAATTTGTGGAAGGATTTCAATTAAGGATTTATAATTGTCATCAAAAGCAGATATGAGGTGAGGATTTCTAAGAGGAAAGATGAACTGAGATGGACATGAAGGGGAAAAGAAAAAATGATTACTGGAAAAAGGAATATGTGGGTGCTAAAGCAACTTGTAAAGAAATTTCTAAAATTTTATGAAAAATAGCTTAAACTTGTTTTTTCTTTTCTGTTTCAGTGTTCAGAGGTCATGAAACTTAATCCACAGCAAGCTCCGTTGTATGTGAGTACAAATATAAACAGTTTTTTTCTTTCCTACTTTTCACACAAAATACTTCCCACCATCTTTTTGGAGATGCTGTTTCTTTGCTCTCTAAGGAGTTTATTTATATTAATTCAGTTGCAAATGCTCAGTGCTAATGCTCTCAGGTAAGTCACAGAGTTCCTCTGGCTTTTCAGCAGACTGTTCTGAGTAGATTTTGGGGCACATAATGCTGGCTCTCTGCAGGTGTCCCCTGCTTTTATTTTTCCTCTGCAAAGCGTGCTGGAGTGCGTGGCTGTGCTCGTGTGACTTGATGTGTTGAGAGGTGGTGAGGAGAAACTGCCTGTGTGGGGAACAGGGCATCCCAGTGTGCAGGGCCTGCCCGCTGTGATAATATTGCTGTGTTTGGAGTTCTGAACGTGGCAGGGAGGACCTGGAGGCAGCGCAGGGTTTGGTTTACGTCAGCCCCTCCACACTCGTAACCTCCATGGCTCCATTAACAAGGAAACAGCGTCCTCGGGCTCCTGAATAGCAGCTTTGTTGCAGAACATGGGGCCTGTCAATGAGACCTGGCTGTGTGTGAGAGCTGTGCCAGAGCTGCAGCCAGCCCTGTGACTGTTTGCCTCCCTCCTCGCTGTGCTGAGACCTCGCGGTGCTGCCCACAGACCTCGCCAGCAAGGGCACAGCTGGATGCGGGGGTGGAAAATGTGAGGGGAAAATTGCTTGCAAATGTGGCTTTGAAAGGGAAGGAAGGAGAAACAATCAGGGCTGGTGATAGAGCTGTGTCTTGGAGAGTGTTGCATGTTGTGAGTAATGGATCATATTGACCTTTAATACCATGGGGGCTTTGAATTTTCCCTACCTTTAATTACCAACGAGAAGTTTGCATTGAAATTTATTCTCTACCCACTGTCCTAAGTCTGTGCGTGAAGCAAGATTAAAACACTGCATAGTGTGACTTTGTGAAAGTGGCTTTCCAGGAGGACACCATATCCTGTATTTTGAAACGAAATGTTGCCTGAATTTTGTTAAATCTCAAGCTTACTGAATGTTCCTTGACTTTGAAGAAACTTAATTTAAATGTAGGACACATTAAGAGAGAATGGAACTTATGAGCAAATACATGATAGAGTTGCTACAATAGAAACACATGAATGGAGTAATGCATAATAAAATTATCCTTATGTCATTTGAGTAATGTATGACTTAGCTAATCTGGAGGCTTTGTTTTCTCAGTCTTATCTACTGAATTAGTTTGTTTTCCCACTGTTTTGTGGGGGGTTTTATTCAATATGTAATACTGAAGTGGTGCACTTAGAAGTCCTCATCCCCACGTGATAGAGAACTGGGCTGAGGTCAAATGTAGCCTGGTGTAAAATAGTGATTATATGGCACTTGGTGTAGTGTTTCTTTGCAATGCAAATAAGTTACATTACTAATAATGTCAGTGACTCCCCTTTCTCTCCTCCTCCCCTGGCCAGGTGTATACACAAATCAGCTCCCTTTCAAAAGAAACAAATTTTGGTAGCTTAAGGAAATTTGAAAAGTCAAGATTTAGACTTTCTGTTTGCTCTCAGTATAGATGCTTTGTACATTTTAAGATCAGTTTTGTTTTCCGTGTGTTGCTAATTGACAGCTCTCTGAGAGTTGTTAAGTGCCAGCAGAACACAAAGGAAAGGGTATCTTCCTGGTATTTTTATTTTTCCAAAGGCAGACACAGCAGTCTTGCGGCCTGGCCGTTGGGAGGCAAATAACAAACCTCACCACATTCCTTCTTCAAAGTGATGGCACCCCCATTTTTCATATACAGGCTCCTAGATCTTGTTTTCGAATAACTGAGAACAGTAGCCTGTGATTTCCTCCATAAGGAATTTCATCTCTGTGAGTGACTGGAAATAACAGGCGCTACTGACATGCCAGAGGATCTCCCTGTCTTTGTCTACTCTCAGGAAAAGATGCTTCTCCCACACTTCACCCTTTTGTTTTTGACACCTCTGCATCCTTTACATCCTTCCTCTTTTAAGATAATAGTTTAGATTAAGGATTATGCAATTTTGTTTATTATTTTACTAAATCTTTAATGAGTTTCTTAGTGAAAAATCCATCAGATGGTTGTTTTCATCAGCAGCATTACTGAGCTCCTTTTAGGAGGAGAAAGTAAAAAATTATGTCTCCAGTTCAGTTCCTGGAAGGTAATTAGAGAGCTAGAACGTATTTTATCCTGTCTGATAATTACCAGGTTGCCCAGATTTATACTTTATAATTAAGAAAAGGAGTGGGAACCTGAGATGTCCAGCGTACTTGGGGCCAAAGCTTTTTGGGTGATGGAAAAGATGTTACTTCCACATACACACCAAGAGAGGGACAGAGATTCTTGTATTACTCAAATCTGTGCATAAATGGGAGGAAGACCACCTGCTGTATCCTTCTTGTTACCTTCTTTTGGCTGCTTGAACTTTCCTTTCCCCCTTCTGTAAAAACCATCTGTCCTGCCTCTGCAGAGTTTGTGACCACTGAGAGGTCACGGCCTGTAATGACGAGACTACTTGCCCTTGGAAGTGTGAAGATTAAGAAATAAGGTGGAAAACACTTACTGTCATAATGAGTGTCGTGTTTTTGTGATTCAGTGAGTCTCGTTTAAGCCTTGCGTGATTGTTCTCTTGTTGATGAGGTTGCCAGGAGCTGGAGCTCAGCAGTGGTGCAGGTTTGGGCTGAGGCTGCTGCTCAGCCTTTGCTCTGCAAACAGCTGCCTCCTGTCCCCCAGGAGCATCGTGTGTCACCCGGAGCTGTTGTTACCTCACTAAGGATCTGTTTGAGGAGCTCCCCTGCCCTGGAGCTGGGAACTGCTCAGGGCAGTGCAGTCATGGGGCAGAGGAGCTGGTGCCAGCAGAGATAGGGCAGGGAAGTGTTGCCCAGTTTAGCTCGGGTGTGATAGCGCCATGCCGGGGCTCACGTGGGCTGGAGGGCCAGCAGCTCCCCCAGCCCTGCCACTGTCAGCACGGAATTGCATTTAGAAAAGGCAGTGGGATTTGGCAAAGCCTGTGGCTGAATATTGTGGGCTGAACTTGAAATAAAAACGTTCAATCCCACTTCCTTAAGAAGCATTGTCTTCTTCAGCTGCAGAAAAAAGTCCGCATGGCTGGGCAGTCCTTTGGTCACCTGCCTCAGACTGCAGGGGGGAAGATCCTTATTGATGCACAGGCACTGGATTAAATCCAAAACGAACTTCACTCACATCCCTCTTGTATTTCAGTGCTACCCAGTTGATCCAGGAATTCTTATCGGGCATGGTGTAGTGGATGAAGAACAGTGTTTCAGACCTTATTTCTGCTCCACCTGGGACTTTGAGCTCAGCAAGCCCAGAGTCTCAGAGCTGAAGGACCAAGCTGTTCTGTTTGGTGGCAGGGCTGGGGTGGAACAGGAGGATGGGAGGTGGGAAGTCATGAACTTCAGTTTTGTTTGTTTTTCTTAAGTGCTTGCAACGACCTCACTGATCATCATCTTTTTATAGAAGTTGTATCCTCCTACCACCAAAATTTCAACTTCAGTATTGTAAGGTACTTCCTAGTCAATGTTGTTGGAATATCCAGATCATCTAGGAGTGTGGAATAAAAGGATTAACAATGCTCTAAACAATGGAAGTTTATTATTAGGTGACCTTTTTATTGTTGTGATTCATTAATTCTCTGTTTATAGATGCAATTGTTTACATTAGTCACTTAGATTAAACTCTGCTATTGCTATTATCTATGGGAGAGTGCTTTGTAAACGTGAAGTGTTGATCTTTTTAGGAACATTATCATTATCATTAACATTAGGAACTCTGCTGGGTGTCCAGCAGATTATTCAGCAGGAGATTTAATTACAAAAGGATCAAGGCTCACAAGCCATGTCCTTATTTCTACTCAAACGTTAATAAATATTGAGTACATGTGAAGGAATAATCCAGGTCGTGTCTTCAGCTGCATAGAGTGTCCTAAAAATCTCCCTTGAAAAGTGACGTGCACGGCTTCTGATTCCAGCCTCTGCTGGCTGTGGGGTCTTTGTAGAATTATTGATCATTTTTGTAACCCAATCACATCTCCTATCTCTGAAATCAATGTTGGGTTGGTTTTCTTTTTAAAGAAAAATGACCTGAGAGCAGTATTGGGTATGAATGTTTTGGAAAAGCACTGGGGTGACATGCAGGGAATGCATTGGGAAATATTAAGCTCATCTACTCTTGATTGCAGCCAAGGTTACAACCTTAGATCTGCCTTTAAGACGGGAATGTTTTTTCATGGTGATAGTGATCAGTGGGTGTGAAATGGAAAAGATTAGCAGCTGGAGAAGCATGATGTATTGCTGCAAACTTTTTTCCTTTTTCCTTTTAGATTAAAAGGAACAAACTCGTTTTAAGTCACAGCACTCCTCCTCTGCATGGTTTGTCTAAGGTATGCCCACGTTATTTGGAGTGACAAACCCAAATGTGTCATAACTGGTGATTGCATGAGAGGGCAAACACTTAATTGATAAAAATGCTGCCATTGGCTTTGGTCTTTAATCAGGTCTGTGGATGGAGTCTCTTGTCTAAACTGCCACTTAGGAGCTGTGTAACCTGCAGAGTTTCTCAAGGAGACTTTTTGATAGAGATGAGAGCTCCCACTTCCAAAGCAAAATGTCATGCAACTTAATGAAGTATGAACATCAAAAGCCTCAGAAAGAATGCATTGACCCTCTCTTAATATAACCTGGGGTTTGGGTACAGTAGGTCCTCTTCTGTTAATGAATGAACTGCTCCTGTAGATGTCCCAATGTGTCCTACTTTAATCTAAAATGGAAGAAAAGGATAATGCTTATTATATTTTTCCCCACTTATATATTCGTATAGAATGATGCCCTACTGAAGTGCACTGTGTATTCCTGAGAAAAACAATTGTAATACCCTCTGATGTTTATGTTTTAATAAACACCACCCCGTCTTTTGAGTTAATAATAAAGGAATGAAGAAAAAAGTTCACAATACAGAGTTTTGAGGCTTGTGGCAGCACTGTCTGTCCCAAGTGTTGTGGCTCCCCGCGTCCCCGAGTGCAGTAGGGTGTTGTACCTGTGTGTGCCTCACATCCGGCTTCTTACCATGGCTGAAACCATCTCAGGTGTCACTTGTGCACTGTTGTGTGCTGGTCCATTAATGTTCTTCAGGTATCCTTACAATTAATGTTCTTCAGAAATCTCTACGATTAATGTTCTTCAGAAATCTCTATCAAGGGGACAAAAGGACAACATGAAATACCTTTATAGTTCTACAGTAAGATGCTGTCATGAGGTTGGCAGCTGTGGTTAAGTTACTTTTCTACTAATGCTGAATTTGTTTGCTTAGTGGCATCTATAGTGACAAAGGCCACTGAGATGCCTGAATATCTGAGGTCAGTCCAGCAGAAAAAGTAGAACATACCACACATGCTTTTGATGTGGGAATTTCTCACAAAAGTCACTGTACAGAAGCCCTGTCTTTGTTTCTCTCAAGGTCCTTAGGCAAGGGGACAGCCAGCCTTGATGTTTAGTTCAGCTCTGTGGTGAGAGGATCTGATAAACCTCTTGTCTTTTATTTCTTGGGTACTTGATTTCTTCTTAATGACAAACTAGTTTTCTGCCCCACCTTCAAAATGTCTTTGAGTAATGAATGAGTGAAGGCCTCTGAGCACCTTTTACAAATAAAATATTTGCTTGCAGTGCTTGTGGAAGAACCTGCTGCTTGCTTGGTTTTAAGAAAGTCAGCTGGGGCACCTGAATAAACTGATTTTTTTTGAGAGGAGCATATTGCAGCTTGTCTGGCTCTGCTTTCATTCTCCAGGCAAAATATTTTCCTCACTAAACTGTGCTTGACCTCATCCTTTAAGTTTTTGTCACTCAGATCTTTGATTTAGATTCTTTTCATCCTCCACTTCCCAAACTCCAGTCTGCATGATGCAAGGAGCCGTCCCTTCAGTGGAAATGGGTGTCTGGCAGCTGCCACCTGAGCTCAGCAGCATCCCCTGGCAAGCTCCATGCTGCTTCTGGGTTCCATTGTACCTCAGTGCAGACTTTGGCAGTCTGGTTTTCATGAGGCTGAGTGCTTGGCTTGCTCCTCTTAAGCAGCCATTCTCTAGCTCGTGAGGTCTGTGTGATGTCAGCACAGGGCTGTTTTGAAATGGTCACTTTTGTGCATTTACTGAAGGCACCTTTGCCCAGAGAAGTCAGACAATGCTACCAGATCATCAGCAGCATCTTCCTCCAGGAGAAGCTGTTGGTTAAATTGCAGCTCAGAGGCCTTTTATCAACCCTTCTTCTGTATTGTCTGCAACTAAAAGTGCTGGATTTGGGTTCAAAGCCCTCCTCCCCTCATTATCTATTTGAACTTTTCTTTTGTGATCCTGCTTTGTGGGTGTGAAAGTGCTGGTAAACAATAAACAGTCTGGCTTGAAGTCTGGAACACTTCTCTGAAATTCTGCCCTTAACTCACCACCACTTTGCAGCATTACGTGTGAACTTTAATATGACTTGCAGAAGATGCCAGAGCTGGTACGGCTGGTAGGGGTGGGAAAGCAGAGACAATGATCTCTTTTGGGGAGGTGTTGGATTGCTTCCTCCTGTTCGCTGAAACTGCAGAAAGAATGCTTGTATTATCACACTAAGAGTTACATTAAAATTGGGTGATGTACATGTCTTGGGCTCTGTGTTTGGGATTCATTCTTTCTTGTGGGAGCTGATGAGCTGGGAGTGCCTAGACAAGACGCTAAGAGAGGGTGTCCCATCCCCAGCAT
Organism: Pomatostomus ruficeps; assembly: GCA_013400735.1. NCBI lineage: Eukaryota > Metazoa > Chordata > Aves > Passeriformes > Timaliidae > Pomatostomus > Pomatostomus ruficeps. Next base: position 452,733 of record VYZT01056725.1, on the reverse strand, counting down.
CGCTGGCAGCGTTGCCTCCTCTCCTGTCAGGAGGAATCAGCAATGGGGATCTGCACTTGGGTTTAAGAGAATGAAAATACTCCGCAGCTGCTCTTGCCCTGTGGGATGTATTCATATAGAGAGTTCACAAATACTCTTATGGTACCTTTAGGATGACCAAACACATTTCCCATGTGCTTCCTTGGGACACATGTCTGTGCTGTGACAAAGTACTGACAGTCATTTTGTCCAGCTAGAGGCAGTTCTGATGGCAAAGCTGAGGTGAGAGCAGTGCTCATGAAGATGTTGATTTCATGAAGCCAAAATTTCACAGCGCCTCTCAAATCCCCTGCACTCTGCCTGCAGTGCTTCCCATTGCTTCCCAGGGCTGTGCTGGATGTGGCCTCCCTGCAAGGGCTCGTTCTCCGTCTGTCTCAGTAAAGCAATTCCATATTGTGCTCAGGTGGAAAATAAAATAACTGAATCATTGTAGCTCGATGCTGTGCAGTGCCATCAAGCGGCAGTTCTGTTGCAGGACACGTTTTCAGGGCTGCCTGTGTTTGTGTTGGTAGTTCAAAGTGTTTCTTTTAAACACTACAAAAGTTTCTTCTGTCTGCCGTTGTGGCTGGAGGGGTTACTTCTTCAGTAAGGTAATGGTTATAATGGTTTCTGTTCTCTAATGGCAAAAATGTCACTTTAAAAATTGCCTCAGTCATTGCAGTAGCTCTAAGTACTGTAGCTGTGAAAAATTTAAAGACTGGCGAGGATATTTTGCAGCTGGCAGGAAAATGAGTGCTCTGGAACACACCGAGCTCCGTCTCTTCAAAGGTTTTGCTGTACTGTAGAGGAGGCTGAAGTACCAGGAAAAAGGCATCCTTCAGCTCTCTTCTGCTTTTGCATCTTAGTGTTCAAACCTGATTTTTTTTTTTTTTTCATTTTCTTTAAGACACCTCAAGGCTATTTTTGAAAATACTCCAGTGGTAGGAGATTGCTTCTAATAATATGTCATCATATGTACTTTATCTTCCAGGAATTGTGACTCTCTCCATCTCTCTGGTGCCAGGAGAGTAGCTGGATTTCTCTTAGTCACTGCACACATCCAGACTGCCTGCTATTGCTCCCAAGCACTGCAATTTTGTTGTTATTGCTAGATGGGCAATTAGTAGGAAATACTATCAATCACTCAAGCAGCTGGTAATAAAATTACCTGGTTTGGTTCTCGTAAGTGTAATGAAAAACAGAAGAGGCTCTAGGATGAGGCCAGAGCGAGACATTCACATCAGTTTGGGTGTGTTTTCTAGGAACTGATTGAAGTCGTTCCCAGAATTTCAGAAATAAGCTTAAAAGTAAGATCACTACTTGTTGTGGAAACTGGATGGCACTGAAGGGGATGTTCTGCTATAGAGAAATTTCCCCTTGTCTTTTGTCTTGTCTTCATGTTCATGTGGTGCTATTGCATGGAGACTTGAATAATTTAAAGGTTAACCCCAAGGTGTTGCTGCTTTTGTGTACTTCCACACCTCCTCCTCCTCCTCGGTACCAGAGCTGTACAGGGCTTGTGGGGCTTGGGGTTCCTCTCACTACTTGCTTATTCAGGCAGTACAGGCCAGAAAGTGCACAATTCTTTAATGGGATAGTGTGGCTAAGACTAAACTGCCTGAATAAATGAAAATTAAATCAATATTTTCTTTATTATACTACCAAACTCATAATAAAGTTCCTATCACAGTTTTCCCTGGTTGTTTACATTTAGTACAAAAGGGTGAACGACACTTTTCTTATCCTTTTTGTTTTCCTCCTCAAGTCTGATTTTGCTGTTAATTTTACTCTTAATTTTATCATGTTTTCCTGTATGCTAAAAATAGCTAGAAATGACCTTGGCAGTTTGGTTTTGGGAGGGCTGTCTGTGTCCAGCACGGGCTGGCACCGAGTGCTGCAGAGCACATGGAGCCCCGTGCTGAGGCCGTGGTACAGCTAAATTAGCTATTAACAGCCCAATCTAATAACCTACCTGTCTCTGGGCCGCAAAGTGCCTTGTCAGGAGGATCTCTGCATGAAGATAAATCCTGTGTCTCAGCACTGATGGGATCCTGTTACTTGGATGGATTTCTGCTGGCTGTGTGTGGAGATCTCCTTGGAGCTGCGTGGATTAATGTGTGTGTAATAGTTTTAACAGCATCCTGACACTCAATAAAGGCTCATCTTTGAGATGATTGATTTGGAGACTGACAGGGACATGCACTGTCAAAGGACGTGGGCCACTAATAATGGATTTCTGGGAGCAAACCCATTTCCACAGGAGTTTGTGCTGCTCGCACTGGGTCAGAGTAGGAAATCCACCCGTTGCTCTCCTCAGACCTTTTATCTCTTTGCAAACAAATCCTGCTGCAGGATTAGATACCTGGTCTGGCTTTGGGTCATGGTTGTGGCTGTGAGATGGTGTTAATAAATCAGCCCTAACAGTGTTGGCTCTGCAGACAGGTAAGCTGAGGGTGTCCGTGCCGTGGTTTTCAGCACAGGTCACACTCAGGGTGGGTCCATGACAGCCAGCTTGGACCTGGAGGCAACAGCTCCGGGCTATTTATCATAAATGTCCCTGTTTTCCCACAAATTCTTTTTTGCCTGAAGAGTCTTGAATAAATGGTCTTTTGACTCTGCATCCCTACTTGTGTCAACGTTTTATCCATCAACGTGCTAAGCTAATCTTATTTTTGGACCAAATTCTTTTTCACCTTTGAGGGAAGAAAGTGGTGGAGAGAAGAGAGTTATTTTGTCTCTGTGTCAGTGTTTCAGTCGTGGCTTTGTGGCCAGCACTGGAAGAGGAGATCACTTGGCTCGGTGCAGTGTTCATGAAATATGGAAGGCCTTACCTCGATTTGCTCTGTGGGCTGGCAGGAAAATGTGTGCCATCATTCCGCTCTTCTGGTGGCCTGCGGGCGAGACAGAATGGTCTGTGATTGTATTTTCCAAAGAATGAGAGAGTGCTTTGCACAATCTGGCTTTCTCATCACAGAGGTGCTCAGTGTCTGTGCTGTTAACCTGAAACCTTTCCCTGGCAGAAATAATAGCACTGCTGTTAATTTAAAAAGGAAATAAGGTTAGGTCTGGAGATTGCTTTTTTTTTTTAAAAATTATTTATTTTATTTAAACCATGGGAGTCATTCTTGTTGTCTTCTTTTGTGTGGGTGTTTTGTTTTTTTTTTTAAATTAGGAACACTTCTCTGCTTCATGCTCTAAGATCAAGGAGTTTGAAGTCATTGACTACAAAAAAGGACACAATCTGCCCCAAAACTTGGCATCTTGCCATTGTATTTATTTCTGGAGTCTTTCCCTGAAAGTTTTATCTGCAGGAGGTTGCAACACTCCACCCCAGCGACATCCATCTTTCTCCACACTCCTGACCCAGGTCACTGCCTTTATCACGGGGGATATCTCCAGGCAAGGAGGGATTTCTAGAGCTGCTCATGTTCAGACAGATTTCACAGCCCTACCTTTGTTCCTGGGGCCTGGAGTTCTGTGAAATAAACTTGTGTTTGATGTGATTTTTTTTTTCCCCCACTAAGTGCTCCTCTGAGTCAATCCATAGAGGTGAAATTGAGGATGTCTGTAATGATTGCTGTTATCTCGCTGTAATAGATACCTCTGTCCTCCTCCCATGGTCCCTGCCTTTGCTCTCCATGTGCTGGGAGTCTGCAGGGTGAATGGCCACAGCTGGAAAAGGGGATGGATGATTCAGGCTCCAGCACTGAGATCCACTGACAAACTCGCCCTGTGCCAGGGCAGAGAGGGAAGGGGACTCAGGTGTTCTGGAGGTAGGACCCATCCCCACATTCTGCCCCTCAGGGGTGAGCTGTTTAGCTGGGAACAGCAGCCTGGAGGAGTTTACTGGGCGCAGGTTATTTCCTTGCCGTGGAAGAAGAGCATCCCGTGGTTTTTGGAGCCAGCAGCGGTAGTGCCGTGTCACAGCTGACTGGCCGGAATGCTCACTCAGACCTGGAAAAACTGGGATCTGAGCCTTTCTCGATCAAAAGGGTTATTCCAGGGGATGAGAGCACTGTCATGTTTGCTCTAAAAATAGTTGCCCAAACCCCCACTTCCTTTCGCAGTCAGGAGCCTGTGTGGCTGTGCCTGGTTTTGTTCTGCGGGGAGATGTCCATGTGTCCTTCCCAGATGTCATCCTCCGGGGGTTTAAACACAAGTCTGCATCAACCCAAAGTAACCTTAGATGGGAGGGACCTTCCAGGGTACTCAGCTGAGATATCGGAACTGTCTGGGAGCAAAAGTTGAGCTGCTGATCTTGTTGTGTACTGCCAGAGGTAGAGGGTAATGGATGACTGAGCATCTAAACAATTATATTGTACTTTTTTCTTGCTTGATGATTTCTGTTACATTTTATAAAGGTGCCTTGCAGTTGCCTTTTCCATCCTCCAGCTGCTTTCAGAGTTCTCTGCAGTTCTCAGTTTGAGGTGGAGTTGTCTCAACTTTCTCTTTGATTTTGTCTGGCTTAATTACTGTCGGTGCTGCACACTTTCCAAAGAAAATGCCACGTGATTGAAAAGCCAGCTGTTCCTTTGAAAGCCATTTGGATGAAAAGTACTCAGTGTTTGAACCACGATTCCCATTTCAGTGATGGGGAAACTCAGAGCCCAGGGATGTGAAAGGACTTGCCTGGTGCTGGAATTCCAGCCCGATCCTGTGTACTCTGGGTCAGGCAGCAGCTGGGGTAACACTGAGTCCAGCTCCATCTAAAAATGAATAAATAAAGGTACCAGTGAGCCTGAACTGAGGGAGGAGGACGAGGAAGAAGCCACAGCTGTGATTCTGTGCTGTGCTGGGGACAGTGGAGCTCCCCTGGGAGCTGTTTAGGGCTTCCCAAAGGGGAACAAACGAAAATGCAACAAAGCAGTGACTCAACAAGGGCCTGGTACATGTGCGGAGTAGCGGAAGCAAAACAAAACTTGTTACAGTGGCAGGTTCCATTTACTCAGCTAGTCCAGCCTCTTTAATAAAGCATCATAATCCCAAAATCTACAGCTCTTACAAGGAAACATGTTGGGAGAAAAGGTTTCTTTCCTTCATCTGAATCTCCAACCCATCTAAGCCCTGGAATTCCTATTCAGGAGGTTTTTGCTGCCTGAGGAAGCAGCCACATGGTCAGCAGCAGTTTTTGCATTTTGCTTTTCTGGGTAGAACAAATTAATGATTGCTGGTTGTTGGTGTTTTCCCATTAAAAGCGGAATGTTAAAGGAACACTTGAGTGCTGCATTATTGCCATCTAATGCACGCTTCATGTTCATAAATATTTTTAGAGTCTGTGTGTGGAGGTCAGAGTGGGTGGTTAGTGGCTTAAATAATGTACTTTGAAACTCCCAGTATGAACCATGGGGGGGAAAACCAGCTTAGAAATCACATGTTTCAGCTACAATAATACAGCTTGCCTTTTTTTTTTTGGTGGGGTTTTTTAATTTCTTGTTTGTTTTCAGAAATGTTAAAATTCGTTAGCCAGCATGCTAAGAATGTTTTTTCCCTGTTTTTAGTCCATTGTTGACAAGTGTACCTGTTTCTGGTAGAGCTGATGGCTCTCAGGGAACCTTCCCTACTACCAACTAAATTAATGGTTTTCATCTGGAAGTCTGGAATTCTGCATTTGCCAGGAACCAAATGATGACCAATTCCCCCAAACCAGACAGATTTCCAGAGTGTGAAGTGGAAAAGAAAGATGTCTTTACATGCTTACAACAGTTATTTGTTTTTGGAAAGGGGATAGTATTTTTGAGGTGATAACCTAAGTGATCTTAATTCTTTTGAGTGTAAAGATTTTGTTCACTTCACTGTCACTTCCAAATATTGCTGAGGTCATCTATTAAAGAAAAAAAGCCCTTGAGGTAACCAGTCCATTTTAACAGGCTTACCCAGAGTTGTTGGTGCTTTGCCTACACACAGTCCACACGCATTTAACTGTAGTGTTAGAAAAACTTATACCTAAAAAGGTGGAATTATGCTAATGCCAGCAAATTCTGCTGACAAACAGGTGCCTTGTCTAGATAGTTTTGGGATTTAGTTCTAATAACAGCATTTGGGCCTTTTTAGAGAGAATTGTATTTCTACTGCCTTAACTAAGCCAAAACGTCAGAGACAGGCCACTCTAAAATCCCTTTTGGAGTTGTTTTCTGGTTTAAAGCTCAAGGTCAGTTGTGGCTTTTCCAGGCACCTGCCCCGTGCTGAGGCAGAGCTGCTTTCTCCCTTGGGCTAGGAAAAGGTAATGTGTGAAGAGGAAGAGCCACATCCACTTTCTTTACATCCCGTTACATCTGCGACCAGGGGTTTTTCAGATCCAAACGAGGGACAGGGTGGCCTCTCTCATGAATGGACCAAGCTGGAATGTTTTCATTTCCAATGGGCTTTAAGCCAAGTAAATATTAGTTGATCCAAACTAGTTTTGAAATTAAATTATTCTTATTTGTTGGAGCATTCCAGAGAATGGCTTTGATCTGTCTGTACTTTCACCAAAGGGATATTGGCAGGCTGGCCTCCCATTTCTGGCCATTTGGGATGAAAGAAGGGTTATAATAACCACCTTGTGTGGCAGTGATACTGAACAGATGACATTTTTTGGACAATATTAAATGAATAAAGGTAAACATACTTCAATTAAAATGTTTTCAGAGGCTGAATGCAATAGGGCTGTTGGAAAGTCTTCTATGTGGGTTGGAGGAATTTGGCTGCATTTGTAACTGATTTTCTTTAACTCCAAAAATCTTGGAAAGAGAGGGGTTTCTTCTGTGCATTATTTCCTTTCCAAATAAAAGCATTGTTTGAATAACTTAAAAATCAAATGAAAATTGGCAGTGAACAATGAAATGGTCAGTAACTGGGAGGTAGAGAAGTGTGTTGAAATAGGAGGGTCTTTTGCTTCTGGGATATGGGACCCGTACCAGGCACAGTGACTGAGTGAGCTCAGGAGGCGCTGTAAGTAAACTGAAGCACTTAAGTGACACATTTTCAGTCTTACCAAAGATATTTGGAGACAACTTAAGAAATAAAGTAAAAAAATCCAATAAATAAGATGCTCAGTGTTCCACAGTCTTCGCTGAAGGATCCTCCAGGGTGGTGGAGGCCTTCCCACCATGAAGTGCTGCTTAGACAGAGCTGAAGAGCCTTTTAAATGGATACCAGCTGATGGTGATTTGTGCTTCCCCTGGGCTTAAACAATAACCAAAATGAACTGAATTAAAATCTAAGGAATGGAACAAATCATTTGGAAAGAACTGCTGGAGGCCACTGGTCTGACCACCTTCCACCTTCAAAATTAGGTCAGGTACCTAAATAAGAAGTTCAGCTGTATGTGTAAGTTCCAGCTTAGATTTCAGGTCATGTGGAACCTCTGGTATTGAGGTTTCTTACATGTATTTACTAAGTTTTCTGTAAATAACAAAATATACAAATTGTCATTTGCAATATTGATGCAAATTAAATTGCTTTTCCTAGAAATCTGAGTAGTTTGCATGGATAGACAGGTGTCTTCTATGACAACTCGATGTCAATTTGCTTTGATTTCACAAAAATTGGTTTAGCTGTACTTGATTTCTGAGTAAAATAAAAGAAAAATCTCTTTTAACAGATACCATGTTAAACACTCAGTGCTGTTGGTGAGTGTTCTGACGTGTCACCTGCATTTTAAATATGTTTAAGTACTTTGTATGTTCATGCCTTAAGGGAGAAACGGTTTGGACAAAGACAGATATAAAAACCAAAGCACAAAGGTTTTGTAGGTTAAAACTCAAGCTTTTGTTTTTTTGAACATCAGCTCAAATCTGGATCCATTTGCTTGAAATGGAATATTTAGTTTCCAACTCAGCATGTGAACTGGTCATGCTTGAATTTAAAGCCTGATTTATTTCTTTTTGCACCTGTTTCTGCTTTAACACTGACTCCATACAAGATAGACTTTTGCTACATGGTTCCTTCCTCCCCAGCTGGAAGTCTGGTCTGATACTATCGCGTGAGACCTTCCTAAAATTTACATTTGTAGCTCTACAGCCTCTGAAAATGCAAAGTACGCTCGCTGCTCTGTTAGGTTTTTTTGGGTTGTTTTTTGAATCCATAGTTTTCTTGCCTGTGTTACAGCACTGACCCACATATTTGATTTTAAGACCAGCGGCTGGTCATGTACTTACCCTGCAAAATCTTGTTTCTATAAAACAAGGTGCAGCCCTGCCCCTGGCAAGAGGTACCAGATGGGCTGGATCAGAGGAGAACTGGACACAAACTTGGAGGAGGAAGCGTGAAAGGAGCTGAGGGAGAGGAGAGGGAGACATGAGGCAGAGCGTGGGAAGCGCTGCTAACGCGGGACGGATGTACGGGAGGGCCTGGAAGTCTGGGAATTTTCTGCAATAGTTGTATTTGACAAAGGGAAGGGATGAACTCCGTGATCTTAAGGGGAGGTTTTAGAGGAAATTACATGTGTATTCTCTTGAATATGCAAATCAGAATTACATAATCCGCAATGATGATAATAATAATATCTTTTCCAGATTTGAAGCTGTAGCCATATGCTCAGTGGGGTGGTGGCAGAGAGCTGGCAGCCACAGCTGCAGCGTAGAACTGGGACATCCACCTGGTTTTGATCTTGATAGAAAAGGGACAGAAGGTCACACCGCAGACTGTTGTTCTCAGTGTCTCGTAGTTTATGTAACCTTTTCAGGCTGATAAATGCAGTATGGTGAGACCCCAGAGGCATTTCAAAGACGTGTAGATGTGGCACTTGAGTATATGGTTTAGTGATGGCTTCACAGTGCTGGGTTAATACTCAGACCTGATGATCTTGGAGAGCTTTTCCAACCTAAAGGAGTCCATGATTTTCTTAGCAAATGAAAAAGCTTCACATAGTTCTGCAGTCAATGTGAGCCATCCTCTTTCCTTGCTTGCCCTTCCCCATGGAAAACTGGAGCTGGTGGATATTGCCCCTGTTCTTTTCTGCGCAGATGGGTGAATTTCAGGTGTATTTTCTGTACCCTTCGCTGGGTTAACTATGCTAACCCTGTATGCCCTTTATAAATACAATTTTTCCTGAGAGCAAAGATGAGCTAAATGATAAAATATGTTGAGAAACTGAAATAAACCCTCCATAATACTAAACAGGAATGTTCAGCCAACAGATCATGACAGGATTTTTTCTCAAGGCTTGAAGAACTGCTGGTTTTGCCAACACACAGAGCTTTTCACCAAGGCAGGAGCTTGTAGATGAGTGAGAAGAGCTACTACTGTGTGTACCGTCACAGTTACTGCTTCTTTGTAAGGAAAGTGGAAGAGAATCTTAGTGGGTACGAAACTTTGGTATCTTTGTGTGTTTATGGACTGCGGATGAGAGATGTGTTCAGTGATCAGGTTGGATCCATGGTTGCACTGCTAGCTTAGACAGGGGAAATGTGAGCATTCAAGCAAGAATTGGAGAATTTTTTCAAATTTATCAAGGCAGAGGCAATTTTAGGTCACTATCTCATTTCTGTTGTTTTACCCATGCATATATGATGGGATATGGTTGACTTGCATATCTGAAAATTATGGGATGGGCACTGAGTCCTGTGAAAGAAGTGTATGAATGGAGAGTGTGAACCTTGTAGGAAGAGCAGTTTTATTTTAGATGATGCAGTTCCTGGTCATGTAAACCTAACTTTGTTTCTTGTCCTTTTTCCTAGGGTGACTCTGTTATTACAGTGCAGCTGACTGAGGAAGATAAAGTTGAAGATGATGTAGTTTTTTATTTGGTCTTCACTGGATCAACTGTCCAACACTGCACAAGCACGAGAAAGATTAATCCTGGGAGTCTGGAGACAATTTCTCCTGGTAAACAATTGCTTTTCTTTGCATATCAGTGTATCAGTCTGTGAAATTCGGTTACTACAAGTGGACTGGAATGTAATGCTGTTTTCTTGGTTGTCTTTTTCCTCATTTGCACATTCCCAAGGCGTAGAACACGTGGTTTGGATGACTGCTTTTGCCTTTTAAAAGCTTCTTTCTTGATTTTGCTAGAATTGTATGACTTTGAGACTGCAGTTATTTAATATGTAGCTATGAGATACTATTGTAGAAAACTCCCAGTTGGACATACACATAGCAAAAAGCTTTTAAATGCAGGAAAGATGGTGAAAGATACATGTGTGAGGTTACAGATGCTGTTGCACACATGGTGGACAGCCCAATGAGTCTTAGTTACACTGACAATGTGCTTGACTCAGTGAGGTTCATTGCTGTCTTCCTGGTGAAATGCAGCCCTTTCCCTAAATCCTGTTCGGCTCAGAGCTCACACAGCTTTTCTGGAGTTCTTGCAGTGCAGGTAATGTGCTGCTCAGTGCCATCTCTCCGTGGCTGGTTGGGATGAGGTGGGTTTCCACATGAAAGCCCACCACTGTTCTTCCCCTTTGTGCGGCCAACAAAACCAAACGAGCCGGCATTTCCCTTTGGTGACTTCAGGACCGTGGGAATGAGCGTGCTCCGGGCTGAATCCTCACCATTAACCTTTCTTTCTGACTTGTTGCTATGCAGCACATTGCTACCAGTGTGAGAAAAACGCCTGACATTTTCACTACATACAGTGTAACTCAGGCCATCAAGTGTTTTCCTTGAGTTTGTCTTTTCATCTACCCCCTAAGTATTGTTTTATGAGAGACGCACACAGTAAAATTTGGAGTTTTTTCTTTTGGGAATGAGGGCTAAAAGTTGGCCACTCCGTTTTTTTAATTTCCTCCTCTTTTTGGGCTGTTCATGTTGTTTAGTTGGCTTGGGAAGAGAAGTCTTTTTATGGCTCCTGATGACTGGAGCCCCGTGCAATCAATTAGATTAGTGCTTATTTTCTCCCAGAAGAGGAAGAGGGGGTGACTCCTTCCCTGCTTTTGTGTGGTGGGCGTGGGGCTCTGCCAGCCCTGCTCGCAATGACTTCACCTCTCCCTCGGGGCCGTGGCTGCTTCGCCAAGAAAGGAACTGAAAAGCTTCAGTGTTCCCTTCAGCCCATGTGGGAGCCAGAGTGCTGGATGGGATTTCCGGGCAGGAATGATGCTTTCCTATTGCTGCTGTGCTCGGAGTACTGGTGGGTGCCAGGTGGTACCAGAGCGATGCTCTGGGCACTGCCTGTCCTGCCAGCCCCAGATATCACTGACTCACTGGGGAGGGCTCCCTGCAGCTCGTTTTGTCGCTGTCACTGGGAAATCTGACTCTGTTCATGATTCAAAAGGAAAAGAGGGAATTTCTCTCAATTGTTCCTTTAGCAAGACTGGATTGTTTTGTTGTTTTTTGGTTCTTTTACCCAGTATAGTCATGGTCTTGTGGCGTGTGATGCTAGACTGGGATGGGTGCTGTCCCAAAACATCGCTTGTTTCAGACAAAGTTTTAAGGGACCTTTCAGAAAGTTGGTCTCATTCCTGCACTATGCAGGGCTGTGGTGTAAGGAAGAGGTGACATCTCAGATGTAAAGCGGCCATGTGGATGACACCCTCATACCTCATTTTGATGAGACTACCTGAGAAAAAAATACTTCTGTGGTGAAGGGGGTGCTGGAGGAAAGCAAAGGAAAAAATGGGAAAAGCCTAATTTTTTTAAAACCCTCTGCTGTCACTGGTGCATCTGTCCAGTGTTATTTCGGCACTGACTACCCTGATTTCAGTGGAAGCATGACTTATTTCAGCTCAGCTCTTCCTCCTCCTCCTCCTCCCGGGGCGCACAGTGACTCTGTAATCGGGTGTTTACTCAGTGTGTTCCGCAGTTGCTGTGGCGATGCTTGGCTCTGGTGACTCAGAGCGTTGTTTGACCTCGCTGCTGCCGGATCAGCCCTGAACACCACGCGGGGTGTGTGGGACCAGCCCTTGTTTCAACACCCAGCCCCGGGCACTCAGCGAGTGCTCCGCAAGGAACCTCCTGCAAACTCTTTTAGCCTCTCTTCCAGCCTTTGCTCCCAGCTCACAGCATCTTCCATTTGTCCCAGTGATGCAGGGAGTGCTGCACATCCCTGGGGGCCCAGCAGCTCCTGGGGACAGCTCAGGTGGATTGAGGAAGGGCTGATTCCCTCAGGAGCCTCTCTGCCTCCCTTGGAGCTCCTCTGCTTCCCTTCTGCACTTGAAGGCTCTTCCCTCATTCTTGTCCCAGCTCCTCAATATTTCATACGGTCCCCACGAGACATCAGATGAAGCCCATCAATGGCTGAGGTGAAAGGTGTGACTGTAATTCTGTTAAAGCTGAAATAAAAACAAGCCCAGATTTGTAATTTTTGTTTCTTGACTTTTTCAGTAGTTTTTTTTTTTTTTTGGATGTGTGGAGGTATAAAAGACAAATTATTTTATTATATTTGCTGCCAAAATTAATCAGAATGTTTTAGCAAAGCTTTCAAAGAAAATCACATTTAAAAAGAAATCTTAACAACATAAAGTTGTTTTAGGTGAAAAATTAGAGAAAATGGAATGGAAATATAAGCTGTCAAAATACCTCATAAATTCTCATTGTATGTGAAAATCCTCTATATCCTGAAAGACTTTACCCAAATAAAAGCTTATCACTGCAGAATTAAATGACTGCTGCATTTTGTATAATTACTAGAGCAATCTGCCTCTTTCCTATGCTTTTTTTATCATCAGCCTTAAACACTGAATATATATAGTCCACACTCCTGTTCAAATGTGAGCTTTTATTTCTGTACATAATAAAAGAAAGGACTTCTGATTGTAAATTTATGGGAGCAGCTTTTTTTTACCTGAAGATGTGGCTAAATACAGGTTCATCAATTCTTCAGGTGGAGGTATGATGGCACTAGCATTGCTCCAGTGAGGATCTCATCAGTGCAAAACCTTGGTCCCTGGAGTTTGGGTGTTAGGAAAATATCAGAGTCCTGAGCAGGGAAGGAAGCAGAGAAGTGACACCATCGCTGCTGCGGTGGTTAAAGTGTTGCTGCCTCCTGAATTTGTGCTGTTGGGGATGGATGTGTCCTCCTGGGTGACAGATGTTTGTCCTACTGGACTGGTCATTAACTAAACTTTCCAGCAAGTCCTTATTCCTGTAGCAGCTGAGACTGCCTTCTTCTTGATGTGTTTTTTCCTTCCCACCATCTCTGTGGGGTAAGGAGGGTAACTGAGGCCAAGCAGATTGCATGTGGCAGTGAAGGAGATCTGTGTAAGGCAGGGAAGTGAAACCTTCGGTGCAAGACAGCAGCCTCATCTCCTGCCTCTCTGCTGGGAAAAAACCCAACCCAATAATAAAAATCCTCAAATGATGATCTGGCAAACAAACCAGCAGAAGGAGGAGTGACCTCATCACTGTCCACACAAGTCAAAAGTCCCAGCCACGGTTGCTGTGGCCGGTGGAGGCCTCTGAGCATCGGGAAGCTCTCGGGGAGATTTGGGAAAATTTTCATGCAGGAGCTGGTGTGCTGGAAGCTCCAGTATTTGTGTGGTGCGTTTAGTGCGAGTTTGGGTGCCATCCCCATAGCAGCTGTAGGATGGGACATGTATTTTGCTTTGCATCTAACTGTAGGAGTCTGTAAAGTGTGGGAGACGCAAGGGAAACTTGAAATGAAATTTCAAACAGGGAGAGACAGCCCAGAAATCCAGAGCTGCAGCAGCTCCTAATTTAATAAGTGAAGGGTAAGAAAGACCCTGTGTGTGAGCCAGGTCACCAAAACAAGAAGGAAATTTTGTGAGATGTAATTGCCTTGGTGAGTGCTGTTGCAATGTGTTGTATCCCTCTGAGCTCTGTAATACCAAAATCACTTTTTGATCTCAAAAGGTGCAGGATTCTTGTGTGGGTTTCAAAGGGGAGGAGAATCAAAATTGGAAGTAGTAAAAGGATCTGAGAGAGTGTCTGTCTGCTGGTAGCTGCTTGCCAGCAGTTTCCACAGGGCTGACACATTCCCCTTCACTCACTGGGAGTCTTTCTCTCCCTGCTTCAACTAGGGCAGAGAAGCAGCTTCAGTCTTCAACTTCTTCTTATTTCCACAGCTCTCAGGGTTGTTTGGTTTTCTTCTCCTTACTTTCTTTCTGCTGGCTAAAAGGATAGACAAAAATTAATTTCAGTTAGCTTGGAAATATCTTCATTTCAAGCTTTTCTTTTACTGTGAAATCCTTTACATATGGTCATGCTTTATTTGCTTCTACCACAGACTCTGTTTTCCCTTAAGAAACAACTCTTCATAGAAAAAGCTGTATTTCATGAATTACAGTCTTTGTACTGGTAGACCAGAAGGGTAAACAAGTTGCATAACAAATGGCCACTTGGCAATACCAGTTGTGGATTTGAAAATACTCTTAATTGTGAAACAAAAAAACCCTTAAAATAGACTAAAACTGCATAGCCAAAAGACTTTTTGCAGTTCATCCCCTTCAGTGTATTTAATTGCTTGAGGCAGTGTAATTAAAAGGAAATGATGCCAGTACTAGATGACATCAGTCACAGGAAAAAGTGATTGAATCTGTGTTGAAATTATTTAAGATGTAATGTGTGGGGTCTTACACTTCTGTAGGTTTTTAGGGCATCTGCAGTGTGTAAGGGGCCTTTAAAATAATCTTTACCCACTCTCCAGTCTCTCTTTCACCTCTCCAGTGAAAGGTTTGGAAGGAAAAGCAGAGGCTCCTGTCCACTGCTGGTGCCGTGCCTGTGGATTTCAGAAGGCTCCCTGTGCTGCAGGAGTGAATGCAGTAACTGTGAACATTACACAGACACACTTCAAAGACGGGCTCTGATTTTCAGAACCAGCACTCAGGATTTCTGAAGCAGAAGAGAACTTTTGGGATGGTCCCAGGAGATCCCTTGGCTTCCTTCTCCAGAAGCCACCAGATGGCAACATCTCCTGGATGCAAATCTGAGATAGTTCATGAGGTTCACAGCAGTTGTTATCTAGTTTTCCTGTCCTGTTTAATCTCTCTGTAAACCTCTTTCAGCCCAGCTCCCCCATGGTAACTTGGAGGATGCAGTCAGTCTTCAGTCACCTACCAAGCAAACCCAAACATGTGCTTCCAGCAGGGCTTTAAATAGCTGCCCAGGCTGGGGGCCCATTGTTTGATAGCTCCAATGTGAATTCTGAAAATAGGAGGTTTGGACAGGATTTCCACTTTTGGAGTAGGAAATGAAATCATCTTTTAATAAAGCTCTGTTTAGGGGTGTTTTGTCTCCATGAAGGCCTTGTTTAACAAGAAAAAGTCTGAAGAGTTTGGCTGCTGCCCTTTTAACTGCACCCCAGATCCCAGGCACAGGTAGCCATTAGATGGACAGGTCTAAGCTGTACATTAACTTATCTGCTAATGACTTACAGCTTAGGAATCTCTCCCCCTGTTCTCCTGCTCATTGATCTGCATCGTTATAATGTAGAGGAAGCAGCGCTATCATGCTGATGTATCTCATCCCTTCAGGGATAAGAACAGACAGAGCAGAGCACCATGTCTTCATTTTTCATTCTTCTGTGTTCCCCAGAGCAGCTTCGTTAAGTGTCCCCATTCATTGCCAGTAAGGAATTCTTCAGTTCAAGAGCTGTTGTCTCATTTAAAATAATTTTTAAGGCATGGTTTGATGTGAAGATGAGGAATTTGCTTTATTGCAGCAGAATTAGCTGCTGCACCCATCTCTGCATAGATGGAAATAGTTTTTTAATTTCTGTATTTTTCCTGCAATATGTTGGTATTTCTTAAAACAGCTCCAAGTTGTGAGTTGTTTCCAAGCTAGATTTAAAGTAACTGAGGAGCAGAAGGAGAAATGGGATAAAATACAATGCTGCTGGAGTTAAGGGATGGGTTATTTGACTTTATCACAGTCAAGACAGCATAGAAATGACCACGTTTTGTACTGTGGCAAAGAAAAGTATCAAGAAGGGAAGCACAGCCATGCAGTCTGAGATGTCAGCTAGTGAGAAACACTGTTATGTTTGTCAGGAGAGCTAAAACTTGAACAAGGGTACTGCTGGATGGTACCAGCGTGACATTATTGAGTATTTCATCATTCTGATTGCCGTTCTGGCCAAAGGGCCTGATTTCTGGGGAAGACTGAAGGCAGTCAGGAGTGGTGCTGGGCAGCATTGGGAATCTGATTGTGTTGTGAAACGTGGAGATTTCTCATCCCTTCTCTGGGGTGCACTCATCTGTGTGATTTATTCAGTTACATGTGTTTGCAGCCTATGAAAATGCAAACCTTTATAAATAGGCTCACTGCCCTTCCTGACTGTCGTGGTTTAAGCCCCACACAGCTGCCTGCTCCCTCCCAGTGCTGTGAGGAAGAGAACTGGAACAGTAAAAGTGAGAAAACTTGAGAGCTGAGATAAAGACAGGATAATAGGTAAAGCAAAAGCCACATGCAAACGAAACAAAACAAGGGATTAGGTCACTGCTTTCCATGGGCAGGCAGGTGTTCAGCCGTCCTCAGGGCAGCAGGGCTCCATCACATGGAACAGGGACTTCCTCCTCCTTCCCCCAGCTCTGTACACTGACCAGGATTCCACCCTCAGGTCAGGTGGGGTCAGCTGTCCTGGCTGTGTCCCCTCCTAACTCCTTGTGCCCCAATCCTGCTCACAGATGGGGTGGGTGAGAAGAAGAAGAGGCCTTGGGTCTGTGTAAGCACGGCTCAGCAGGAAGGAAGACATACCTGGATTATCAAAACTGTGTCCAGCACAAATCCAAAGCAGCTCCACACTAGCTGCTGCAAAGAAAATTAACTCCATCCACCAAAACCCAGAAACTAACCCACTGACACACCCAGGGTTTTGGGTTTTTTCCTTTTTAATGTCAGACATGTTTCTGTTCCACATCTGGGCAGGTGTATGGGGGGGTTACAGCAGTCCATAGGTGACCACCCTGATAGTTGCAAAGTGCATAACTTGTGCTTAACCTGTGTTAGGAGGAAGCCCTGCTGTCTGCCAGCCAGAGCAGGAAGGTGAGCACGGGAGCAACACTGCTGATTCTGGCACAGCCTGGGGCTCTGTGTGGTCGTGGACAAGTTCCTTAACCTCATAAAAACAGGTTTGGTTTTGCAGTGATAACCACTTACCTGCTGAGTGCCAGAAAGCTCAGCTCCCTTTGGGGAGTGCTCTGGGACAAGGGCTGGAGCAGTTCAGGTATTAGTGCAGGCATTGGGTCTTTGATGTGGAGAGAAGTGCTGCCCCACTGCTGGTTCCTTCAGAGGGTTCCTGTACTGGGGACATGTTTGCTCACATGGTTCCTGTGGCTGTTTCAAAGCAGGGGGCAGAGAGCTCTTGAGCAGTCCTTCCACCATTGTCTGCTCCTGTTACATCCTGGCTCCCCTTTCATTTGAACAGCTTGCCAGAAGTCAGAACCTGTCCCATGTTCTTACCCCCACGTCTGACATCTTCTCAGATGTGAGGAAACAGAACATCAAAGCACTGCAAGTGCTTGCCCATCTGAAGAACATTCCCCGGGGTTTAGCACGATATTTGTTTGATCCTGTTACATAAAAATGGGTCGTCAGGTCTGTCACTTTCTCTTCCAGGCTGTATTTGATATCTGGGAAAGTTGCAGTAGAATTCTTGCTGGTCACAGGTCAGGACATGGTCTTTTTATCACCTTCCCTGGTGCTGCATTTTGCAGCTGGTGTTCAACACAGGCTCCATCCAGGGACCTTTGTGTACATGCACGATGTGCTGCTTTAAGGAGACCACATGTCTTGACAGAGGTTTCTGTAGTTGTTGTCTCAATGGAGGAACTTTTGCTGTCCCACAGCAGAGTTGTTTGGCCTTGTGACGAGGAAGTGACTGTCCCAAATGGTTTCTCTGTAGCTGCTCCTGGGCCATTTTTGCCTGCTGCTTCAATCCTGAAAGTCTGCTGGCAGAGTAGCTGTATTCTAGGTTATTCTGCAGATGGGATTCTTATGGGAATAGGCAGAACTTATTTTAAAAAAAAATCAAAGGTTTAGCTGTTCTCATGCTATTAAGGAATCTTTTATTCTATTTTTTTTAAAACTCTGCATTCTAGCAACCTTCCACTGCTCTGCAGCAGGGAGAGCCCAGCTCACAGGATTTCAGTCAGCTCCTGTAGGCTGGCACAGCCTTCTGACACTGTGCATAGAGGTCACTGCTTTTGTGAAGGCTGGGAACAAAATCAATGCCCTACCTGCTCTGTTTTTGATGTCATTAGGAAGATCAACAAAGCCGGAAGGTGTAGAGGGAGGGATGTACAGTTCTAAATGGCATTAAAGGCAAGTTCCCCCAAAGTTGTCTCATCCCCCTGCTTCTCCCTTGAGCATTTGGGGCTTTTACTGTGAAGATGAGCAGAATCTGTGAATGGGTTTCATCTGAGCAGCTTAGTACTGATACAGTAATTATTAGAATGCACAGGCAGTATTTTCAAGAGCAGTAGAAGCAGGTCTTCCTACCCCTATTCTTTGAAACAACAAAACTGATAGATCTGTTCCTTCCGCTTTCACATCGTCCTCTTGCTAATAAGTACCTGGTGCTGGAAGGAAAGAAGTTTTCTCACCTTTTAGCTTCAGAGCATCCTGCTTGTATTGAGCAGTTGCAGCAACACCCGTGTGTGTTTTCCTCCTCTTCTCCACTTGTCTTTGATACCTTTCCAGCTGCATTTGCTCTCCTTAGGAAGCCACAGCCTCATCTCTGACAATTTTGGTGTTACCCGCAGTGTCCTAATAGCAGTTTTGACCTTTCAATTAACTTCAGGATTGCCTCTTTCAGCAGACAAAACCTGTACAGATGCCAAAAGCCTCAGAACAGATTTGCGAGGTTGGCTGAAAGACCATGGAGATTAGGGACATATTTTCCCTTTTGTCAGGGAAATCAACAGCAAAAGGCCCCAACAGAAAAAGGAAACTTTCCCACTGACCACAAATAGGAGCTTAAATTGAATTTTCAAGCCTTTAAAAATAAATCGTCATTTTGTATTTAATTAAGCAGGGTTTCATGAATGTGGTAGTATGCTGAGGTCATGGGCAAAAAGAAGCTTTTCCAGTAATTAGTGCAGGGTCCATGCTGTTCTGGCAAAAACAGCCATGACGTCAGTCTGAGGCTAGAACAAGAAACGGTGCCACACAGTGAACTTGAAACACAAACCTTATTATTGAAGGGGCATGTCTGACAACTGCGAGTTCTGGTTGTGTTGGACACATAGTATATTTTTCCTTTCAAAATTCCAAAAAGGTGTTTGGTTTGGTTCGCCCCCCAACCCCCCCCCCCAAGTTTCTGAGTCAATGAAATTGCTGCCATGCCAGAGCCTCCTTTCTTCTGTTTCCCCTGCCATAAATAAATAATGAAATTACCAAACTTCCAGCCCTCTTGTTTTGTAAATATGGAAAGTGGCCATTTCCATGTTTTTATTTAGCAGAAGCAGCTTAGTTTTGGTTTTGTTGTGTGAACCCAAAGGCAAGGGGCAGGTGCAGCAGTGAGCACACACAGGGCATGCCCAGGCAGGTTGTGCTCTGGTAGCCATTTAGGTCTTTGTTCTAGGTGAAATTTCCATGTTTTCAGTGCAAGCCAAGAATTGTGACAGCATTTGGAGTATGTGGTTTAGCAGCACTTAGATTCTAGTTTCTGATTAGTTCCTGGAGTACTGCAGAGCTGCGGAAGAAAAGTTTGTCCATATAACCTGGCTTTTGGTACGTTAGCAAAATCTTTACTTAAATTACTTAAAACTCTTGAGATTGCTTGTTGCTGAATATAAATAGCCCAGGTGGCTTGCAGCCCTTGGTTTATACTGGGACAGAGAAGAGTTATACGTCTTTTCCTTCTAAAGTCTATAAGAAATACTTATCTCCGATGATACATATAAATTCCAAAGATGGTGTTATTTTAGAGTTGTGACCCTCAATAACTTGGTCTTATTTGATTTAATGCAAAGAGTGTGTGTGCCAAAGGAATTGCTCAGTTGTGTTTCCTCAGCCCATGCCGTTTTTCTTTTTTGTTTTTACCATTTGTCTAAATTTTATTTTGCAGGCCATGACTGCTGTGAGACAGTGAAGGTGGCACTTTGTGCCTCTAGAGAAGGCCACCCCATTCTGGTTGTGGCAGAAGAGAGTTTCCAGTTTGTCCAGGACGAAGCCTATGATGCCGCCCAGTTTCTGGCCACCTGTGCTGGCAACCAGCAGGCGCTGAATTTCACACGGTTCTTGGACCGGTCAAGGCCACCTGCTGCAGACGTGGACTTCTTGGATGAGAAAGTGGCCTTGGCATTTCGGCACCTGAAGCTGCCGGCAGAATGGAACGTGCTGGGAGCAGACCAGTCCCTCACCGGTGAGGACCTCTGGGGCACAGTGAAACTCATGGGTTGGGAGAGAGGTAAAAAACCTGGGAGAAAGGGTTCCCTGCCTTGGAAACCTGCCATGTGCTTTCCAAAAAGTGTGGTGGCCTCTGTCCATCCACATCCCGTGTCTTGCCCTTCAGCCTTCTTAAAATATATAAGGTACAAGATATAGAATATAAAATACGTAATCATAACTCATGATTTCTCTGGGTCTTCTCTTATGGAACAGCACGAGCTGACAGTCAGTGTTTTGACATCTACCCTGAAAGGGTTTTTGTGTGTGTGTAACAATGGCACACAATGTGTATCAGCACAGTGCTGTCTGCTGAAAGAACCCTGTGTGTAGAATATCTGATGCTCCTGGAAATACCCTTGTGCCATGAATTTGGCGCTTGTAGTAAATGCTGGTTTAAAGCACAGGTGCAAAGTGAGTGTAACATGAAAAATACATTTGATTTTCCTTGGAGAACTTGGGGCGCTGCCCCTGAGGGTTTTTATCACTTCCCTGGTTACACACTGGCTGGCCTAACACAGCAGTTCCCCAAAATATGCCTCGATAATTTTGCAAATAAGAGAAGGGAAGGGTGGGAAAACCTGACCTTTAACCACAGCAGTGAGGGCTACTGAGAGCTTATAAATAAACCCCAAGGCTGTCCCAGAGTCTCTGGTGGCTGCAGAAGCAGAAGTGCTGAGGTGTTCTGGATACTGTGGCGTGTCCGTATTCTCGGAGTTCTGTTTATTTTGTCACAAGGGGGTATAAGGAAACACACATGGCACTGGGGGACTTGTTCCAGTGTGTACAAATCCTTGCTGTAAATTTTCAGGGTATTTTGGCAAATAGTTTCACTTCAGGAATGTGACTCTGAGACATCTTATCTTTTATAGGATGCAGTGGCACAAACATTTGAACAGGGCTGGGACATGGCTCGCTTGGCGCAGCAGACTCAGTTCTGCTCTCTGCAACAGAGTTTTCTGCAGGAGATTTTCCTGCTTTATTTTCCTCCAGCTTGCTGACTGCTTTTGTAAACCTCAATACACGGACAGGCAATTCCCATGTTAGCAGACGTTAAAATATTTGATCATATTTAATGGTTCCTTGATAGAAATTCAGCAGCTGTCACATGTTTACAAGGAGATAAACACTTGGTATTCTTTTCCTCTGTGTGGAAGTCACTGATGTTTCTTTCTGCATTTGAAAAACGTTGTGATAATGCAGATATTTCTGCATTTTAAGTTTAAGTGATAAAAATGTGGTCACAGTGATCTTAATGAAAACTTTGAAACTCTGAATTGCTGCTGATTTTGCAGGAAGGCTGAGACCTGGTTTCTCTTTTTGACTTTGATTATTCTTTGGATAATCAGCACTTAGGGAAACCAGGACATAAGATTTACGTTGGTTTGCTCAGCATGTGCTTGTGTGCCTGCAAGTTGTAGTTATGCAGGGCTCTGAATGTTAATGGACCTGTGGAGCATCCGTGGCATCCACAGTGAGAAGGGGGGGCTCTGTATGTGCCAAATTCTGTAACTCTTGAGTGTTTTGGCATCTTACGGTGAGGTTTTTGTAGATAGACGTGTTAGGAAATAAATGTAATGGCATTAAATGCAGCTTTCATCCAAGAATATTAGTGCTTTAAAATATGTTCCCTTTTTGTTAGAGGCAGAATTAGCTGGTACTTTTTTGCAGTGAGCTATTTATACATAGGGAATTTGGGGGAATTTTTGTGATTGGGACAGGAAAGATTTGCATGCATGGTCACGAAAGTCTGTTTTGCTGGAGTGAGATGGAGGAGGTGTCCTTGATTTATGATGGAGCACTAGATTAGAAAAACCTCTATGCTAAAATACAGCACCCATCTACTGGTATTTGTGTGTTAATTTGTGTGTGGGAGAGAGAAAAGCCCTGCAAGGATTGCACTGTAGGAGCTTTGGAACAATTGGGCACATTCTGGCCAGTGCCTGCAGTGGGACACCCTGTCCTGCGCTGCGTCACTACCTATGAACAGCAATTCCAATACAGGCTTCACATTTCCCTAAATGTCAGCATCAGATAACTTCCAATAACCTTCTCGAAGGAGAAAATACTATAGAAATGAGAACAAAAGAAAATGTCAGATCCCGTCTTGAAAGATGTTTAGCGCTGCCTCGGAGCTGGCACGTCTCTATGGGCTCTTGTGGGCTGGAAACAAAACACTGCTGTTCAGCAAAAGCTCTGAAGGCAGGAGCGAGCCGGGAGCCTCCGCCAGCTCCCGGGGCGCCGCAGCCTGGCGGGGAACTGCTGCTCAGAGAAGCTGCTGCTGTCAGCCACGCTTAAAGGTCGCTTTTTCAAAGGCCTCAAGTAGGAGTCCAACTCCTGCAAAAGTTAGGAAGTAATGGCCTTTCTACAGGCAGAAGCTGGGTACAGGATCTGCCACTGAGCACAACTCCAGGCTGCATTTTGAGGAGGGCTTTGTGGCAGGCTTCTCCTTGCTTTTGCCTGCACCCAGCCCTGACCAGGCTTGGAGCAGAGGGCAGGGAGTTCAGTGCTGCGACACACCCCGGAGGGCAGAGAGGCTGCTGAGAGCTTCACCCAGCTCTGTGTCCTGAGGCTGTTGGACTCATCTGCTGGATCAGTAAACAGCCACAGAACTGGGGATGGGAGCAGCTAAGATTCCTGACATCGGAGGTCCCTGGGCTCCATTCTCTGTCTGGGACAGGCAGAGGGTACTCAGCCACTTGGCTGGATGAACTGGGAGGCAGCAGAGAGCCCGGGACAGTGTGACTGGGGAACAGCACAGTCCCTGGGACACGACTGTGCCCTTCCTGGCCATGCACTGTCCCTCCACAGCAAGCAGCTCCTGGGCATTGCTCGTAGTTATCTGTCCATCTGTATGAACTCCAATGGCATCCACAATTTCAGAATATCTGTAATTAAGGATTAGTCTTGTTACTGTGGTATTCCAAACACAGCATTTCTTTCAGGTGCCATATAATCATGTCTGTCTTAATAATTACAAGTGCACTGTAACTTTCTAAAGAACATAGTTGTTACTGCTGTCAAAAGTAGGGATATTTACTGTTCTCAGTGGCATTTAAAGGCAGCTATTTAAATGGAACAGATTGTTACATTTTATGTCTAGAAATCAAAATTTAATATGTATCCTGAGGATGTACACAATGTAAATACAGGACTGTGATGTTCTATTTTAAATTACTGAAGAGAAACTCAGCTAACTAGAAAACCACAACTGAATATTTTGAGGTATGAGTAATGATTATGGCTTGTTTATGTTACAGTGGGGAAAAATAAATGGAGAAAAAAATTAGGGAGGATCTAAGGCTCAGGTATGAAAAGCTTAGAGAGCTTAATTGTATCGGTAGTAAACAGATCACTGTCCCAATACCTTGGAAGTAATGTTTTGTCAGAATATTACTTCTGACAAAATGCTTTCTTTGAGGAAACAGTCTTTTCATTTTGCTTATTAAAAGTGAGTGGTGAAACCCAGAGCTGTGGTTCATTTTTGGTTGTGTGAGCTTTCTGAGGGGCTGGTTAATGTTGCAGAGGGCTGCTGTGATCACCACGATAGGGAGCAGTTCCCCTGGGAGTGTAAGGGTTGCTGTGAGATTTTGAGCCAGGTTTTCAAGCAGATTACCAGGAAACCATCGGATTAGATCGAACACTTAACTGATTGCAGCTACTGATGTGTTGAATATGTGCAGCTTCCCAGAAAGGCTGCAGGATAAACACTGTCCATCAATAAGTAACGGGAAATTAAACTCTCTGACCTCACAAGGTAGGGGGGGGTTTTAGAGGGAAACTCTGTGCCCTGCTTTGCAATAGTCTGAATGTATGAGGGTTATGGGTTTGATAGCTTCATGTGCAGAACCAGTGGGATTTCAGTGTACGGAACAATGTGAGTGTCACCGTGAATAGAATTGGGGTTTTTTGCAGGAAGGGAGCATGTCTAAAGAGAGAAAGTAACAAAAAAACCCACCTTATTTTAAACAAAAAATCCTAAAAAATCTTTTAAAAACTTTCAGAATTTGGTTATTAGGAGCTAGCCTTTTTTCCCATGGGAGGATGCTAAAGTTATGCTGCCGATGATGCATGTCAGGCATAGAGCTTTAATCTGTTCATCTGCTACGCTCTTGTTAGAGTTTCTCTTGGAACCCTTTCAGTGTAATAGATACAGGTGTTCTTTGCTTGGGTTTCATATCCTTTCCAGTCTGCTGCTCACCTTCTGGGCTCTCTGATAAAGGACGGTATGCTATAAATCAGCAGGATCTGTTCAGTGCCGACAGCACAAAGTGGTCTGTTCAGCAACACTCCTTGATAAGATGTAAAAAATCTTCTCCATACCTAAATTTAGTGCCCTCTGCAGTGGAAAATGGGAAGCTGAAAGCAATTCTTGTTCAAACAGCATCAGAAATGTGCTGCTCGAGACTGAGATGTACCGTTTAGTCTGTGGCTGAGAAATTGTTGGCATGAGATTGTTCCTGTTCCCTTTGATATTAGCAGGAACGGGGACATGGAGAACTTTTGGTGTGCTTTGAAAAATTTCTTGTTTATCAGATTAGGAAAGGAATTACCCACACATCTTTTTATTAACTGAGCTCATGACTCGAAACACAACATCTTTGCCTCGACCTTTCTGCAGTGCAGTTGTCTGCAGGAGCCTTCCTCTAGGACCTTGGCATAGGTGGCAGCTGGGTTCTGGGGCTTTTTACCCTTGTTTCTCTGAGCAGTGAGAACACTTCCAGCAGAAAGCAAGATTGTGAGGCCAGATTTGATGGTAGATTTTCAAATTTCTGAGTATACATGAGTTTGGGTGAGAACCAAGGAAAGGTCACCAGCACAGGAAGACGAAGCAATGCTACCCCATTCCATGGCTGACTCATGAGATGGCTCAGGGCATGGAGGATAAACTGAGCAATAGGTGTAGGTTACCCTATCTGGAAAGTTATTTTAAAAAAGGAACACTAGCTTTTTGTTGTTGTTGTTGTTATTTAATCAGGATTAAAATGAAAGTTTTTACTTAGTGTTCTTGGGTGTGTCATACCCAAAGCTTTTTTTTTCCCAATGCTTATTTGTTTTGTGCTAATAGCACCTTAAAACTTAATCCTTTACTATTAGCAACGAACATTTGACAGTCTGCTATGGAAATCTGGTCCTCAGTTGCGCAGATAAACTGTCTGTTCATGTATCACAGCAGAAAAAAATTACACGAAAATAATACATCCAGAGTCTTGTGTTTTGCCAGCTGGACTAGAGTACCCTGCCATTATGGGGCAATAATCATATGTTTCAACTCTTGCCTATTACTAGGAAACGAGAAAGGAACAAAACAATCTTGGCCTTTTCAGTATGGTGTGTCTTGTATTTCCACAATTTCCTAATTACCAGAAGCTTCTCGTTGACGTTCAAACGACAGCCATTTTAAGATGAGGAGCTCCTGCTTGGTGTGTGGTGGAAGAAGGAGCTCTGGCTTTTGCATGTTAAAGCTTCTGATATTCTTCCGTGCCTGGGACATGCATTTTGCACCATGACCAGATCTTAAAATCATTGACTGGATTTCCAACATTTTGTGTCACAAGCTTCATCCCTTCAAAGGTAGGAAGTCTGAAGGGATCTATCTGTCTTCCTCCCCTCTCCATCCAGAGACCAGCTCTTGTCTAGTTTTGAGCAACACCATACACCAACAGATGCATTTTCATTATATATTAGCAGTTAATCCAGCCCACAGATGGCACATGCCTTTTTAACTGTCACCATGCAAGTTTTGCACACTCCAGAACCTTCCAAAGCCATTGCCTGGGGCCCCTGCAGTTGTTGGATGTACAGTACTTTGTCTCTTCGCTGCCATCATCTGTGCCCATCTGTTAGGGTGGCCTGGTGCCAGGTTCTGTGTCAGGCAGAGCCTTCCCAGAGTGGATGGTGAGCTCGTGTGTTGAATATGCTCTGGTGGCAGCATGCCACCTCTGCCTGCACAGATCCTGTGTGCACACTGCCATCGCCCAGGGGCATCAGGGCAGGGCCACATTCACTTCAGCTGCGTTTGCAGGCACCTCCATCCAAACTCTGGCACTACCCTGTCCACTGATGCAGTGATAAAGATTGTTTTAATAGAACAGGAAAGATGTTCTCAGAAGGTGCAGCTGTATGAGCAGATTGGGATAACTGGGGAGGCATTGTGACAACTGGGAGGGGCCATTTCATCTGTGGCCATACGAGACAGAGAGAGGCACCCACCTGGTTCAGAGACAAGAGGAATATCTGCCTGCGTCTTGCAGAACTTGCAGTTGGTGTGTGTGTGTGTGTTTAGTGGTGAACCAGGAGCTGGTGAGCAGAAGATGGTTCTGCCTATCAGTAATGCTCTCGGCTGCAGGAGGAGGAAGCATTTTGGTCCAGGGACCTGTGCTTATGCTTTGAAAGTCTGTGCTGGTCATCTCTGGTGTGAGCCTGTCCATTCTGGTTAGGAAGATGATTTTCCCTTTCAGCAAAGCAGCCAGAACAGGAGATCCCCTGTGAGAACAGAACATGGCCAGAGCAGTGCAACACATGCTTTATTTGGATGGCAGTTGTTTGCTCTAACAGAAGTGCTTTTGTGCCTCCTACATCTTTGTAGGAAGAGTTACACTACATTGATTCTGTTGGCTCTGCCAGTCAGTGTACAGGTAGTGAGGGAGCTTTGTGCATGTACAACTTCATTGAGTAAAACTTGGAGCATTTGCTTTCACTCTGGATGAGTCCTACCTGTATCCACATTTTGCAGCCCCATCAGTACCCTTTGTCTTGTGTCTGTCTATATGATGTCTTATTTTTCATTTTGCTTTAATTCCAGGGCTGCAACCGTTGATTAACCTCCTTGTTGTGCTATTTCTAAATCATTACACTCTGTAACAATTAATACCAAAATCCTCCTCATTACTTAGCCAAAGGCTGAGAATTTGCCTCTGAGAGAGCTCAGCCATTCCCTTTTTCTGTGATCAGCTGGAACCTCCATTCAGACACCCTCGTGTATTCAGGGCAGCTTGGTTTTGCTTTACGGTAATCAAGAGGAGGTTGGGGGAAGGCTTGGTTTGTAGCCCAGAGACCTAATTTGGAGTCATTCAGAAGAGAAATGGTGCCAGAAAGCCTTTGGTTCTTGAATACAGATTAGTTCTTCAGAATTGGATCCAAAAAGTTGTGAAAAATTGTGCATGAAGCAGGGGAGAACTGCCCGTTTTTGCGTTGTTTTGTTTTTCACTGAAGGTCTTAATGATGTCCCTAAACAAAGTAAGTAAGCAAGAAAAACAGCAGCACTTTGAAGAAGTGATTTCTCTTGGGGCACACTTAAAGAAAAAGTACAAAATTAAATCCTAAAGGCATTATGTACGTGCATTTTAAAACCTGTTGTATAGGTTTGGCTGGCACCCAAATTAATAACTCAGTAAATCATTGCTGGGATATTAAAGGGTTTATACCAAGTGTGCTCATTGGCATGGCTTTCTGAGACCCAGTTGGTGCTTTTCTGTTGTTGTTGCTGTCAGTCAATACTGAAATCCTTTGTTAATTAAAAGAACAAATTTTTATTTCTTGCAGTTTTTTTAACCCAAATGCTTTTGCCTTTCATACAGAAATAACAGGCTTTGATCTGCAAATGCTGGATTTCAGCAGTGCATCTGGAGCTCATTTCTGGTTAGAGCTTTTCAGAGCATCATTCTAGGGCTGCTGCTTTTGGAGTAGGGGGGGATATTTCTCTGAGATGAAAGCTCAGGCTCAAGAGTGACTTTTACCAAATTAGAAGGTCACGGTTATTAAACACAAAAAGCAGCAGCAGAGATTGGTAGTTTATAAATGCTGCTACTCAGAATGACAGAGCTAGTGTATAAAGCTGAGAAAAACTGGTCTGAGGCATAATCAAATGAGGAAAGAAAAGCCTTGCTTCTTTTTTTTTTTGTCCATATGAGTTTTTAAACAGTTCTCTTTTATAACTGCTTTGGATTTGTGCATCAAATGTAATTGTGTTGGTTTTTTTTCATGCCTTGGGACAAATCAGCATCCTGTTAGATGACAAAATTTGTCCATCCCTAAAACCTGGTCCTGGGTGTGTGAGAAGGTTTGGACATGCAGGAAAACCCACCTGGCCATGCTTCTGTTTGGATGTGCTGTAGCTTGGTGGCTGTGGCTGTTCAGGAAATGCTGGGGTTTCACATTGACTTCCGTGGTCAGTCTCAGCAGGAGAGGACCTGAGCACTTCCAGTCCCACCACAGCCGGTCCCGCACTTTAAAGGACTCCAGTATCGAGGTGTCTCCTGGGTATTGGCAACCAGGCTGTTTTCCCAGGAGCTGCAGGTTCCTTGGCTTTCTGGGGGGCTGGCAGGTGGGGATATACATTCCCCTAACTGCAAGCCTGCACATTGCCATTTCTTCCTTTCATTTTCTCCCTTCCCAGAGAACGTCCCTCGGGAGACGCTGCTGCATTTCGCGGTCAGGCTGGGTCTGCTGCGCCTGACGTGGTTTCTGCTCCAGCAGCCGGGTGGAAGAGGAGCCCTCAGCATCCACAACAACGAAGGGGCGACGCCTGTGAGCTTGGCCTTGGAGAGGGGCTACCAGAAGCTGCACCAGCTTTTGACAGAGTAAGGACGATTTGCTGGTTCCTCTGCTGGTTTTCCATTCTCTACCAAGCTTGGCTTTGCTGTACATTATCACTCAATGGTGTCTTAGTGCTATACTCCACCTTAAAGGCAATTTTGGTACAATTTTGCTTTTACCGTTCTTACTAGCAGCAATGGGGGCAGGCCCTGAGGGTTTAGGGGAAATGCAATAATATTGCAGGGGGGTTCTTGTTGCTCAGTGTTCTGCTTCCAGCTGTCTCGTAAAGCCCAAAGTGAGTCATTATAATACTGACTAATTAAGACAAACCTTACGCAAACACAAAAAGCTTTTCTTCAAGGAAACACAACTGCCCAAAAGAGGGGAGCTAACAGGCATTGTGGTGATGGTGGACTGTTGTGTTCTTACTTTTTAGAGAGGGAGTTTTTCAGTTAAATGAAATAGTGATCATTATATTGAAATAAGGCAGCATTTTGTAGAGAATAGGCATTTTACCAGTATAGGTTAAAAAAAAAGGTAAGAATTAATGCAAATATTTAAAAGAAAACAGAGTATTTAACAGGAACAGGTCTCTTGTAAGTGGTCTTGAGAAGCAGCCAGGTCTTACAACATGTAGCAAGTAACTAGTGGCATGAGCATTTATTGCACTGCTTTGCAAGGAATCCCTTGGAGGATGGCAAGTTAGTTCTGAATTGCAAATGTTTGGAGATCCAGCTTTAATAGCTGAGGCTAGCAAAGACAAAGAGCTTAAAAACGTCTTGAGGGGCTGTTTGTATAGGAGAAACTATTTGGTCTCCATGTGTGTTCTTCTGATGCCTGGTTCTCTTAAGCTTTGTTATAAACTTTGTTTTTCTGAATTGACTTCTCAGATACTTGGGGTTTATGTTGAGTGACCCCGTGTCATGTTTAGGAGTCTGCTGTGTTGTCCACATTGTCACGCAACATTCCCTGTTATGAACTGTAAATTCTGCTTTCTATAGCTGTTGGATGCAGTAAATATGATCTGTGTTGCTGGAGCAAATGCATTTAAGTTTTATCTTCAAATTCAGGCAACCTCATGGAAAGTGAGGGTGAAGGAGAAGGTACAGTGTGGAATGGGAACTATTCTCTAACATCTTCTCCTGCCACCCTTGCTGGCATTATTACAGAGAAGATGACAGCGTTGCATTTTTCTCCATCAAGTTCAACACTCATACTGTGATAACACAACCATCTCACAAGCTATCTTGTAAGAATGGGATGTGCAAATTCATCCTATAACTGCAGCAAGGGTCTCCAAGGTGAGACTAACCACGGTAACAGGCTTTACATACTGTCAGGAAGCTTAAGCTGGCCAAAACTTGATTATAGAGCTCACAGCAAATACTGCAACCTGAATGTGAGTAGAGCTGGTAATTTAAATAAAAATGGGAAGTAAACTAAAGTGTTACAACAGCTATTCATGTATTTGGTGAGGTATTTCACAGTTGGCTCCAGTACTGGAATGGCAGTTCTCACTCAGTGAAGTGAAAAGAGGACAGGGATTCTGTGACATTGTCCTGTGGTGTTGCCTTTAAGGGATGCTGCTGGCCCAATCCATGGGGTTTCTCTGATGACCTTTGCAGTTTGTCTTTGGAAATAAGCCACAAGCAACTGCAGTAATGTTAATATCAAGGTCCCAATTCCCGTTCTTCTTGGTATATCCTTAAACTGTTCTTTGTGATTTGTTTTCCTCTTGGACTGCTGGGTAGGAATAAAACGTCTGACAGCCACGCCACAGGTTCCGTGACTCTGAAAACCCTCCTGGTCCCATGAAACCCTACAAACAAATCTGTGGATGCTGGGAATCATGGTTCCCCTTCCCAGTGGGCGGGATGATGATGGAGCATCATGATAGGACCTTGGGACTGACTGGAGCAGTGACACGGGGATGGCCCCAGCCCTTCCCTGCAGGAGGGTGACGGCGACAAAATGGGCCCATCTCGATTCCCCAGCAGTGATTCTTATTATACTGAAGATTTTCTGCAGTTAAATGGGATTGAGACTGGAAAATCCCTGTTGGGAGGAGAAACACTGAGTTTCAAAACACAGAAAATTCCGCGAAGAGCACGAGTGTCATTTACGTGCTGTCAAAACACAAAGGACACTGCAGCCTCCTTTCTGCCCTCTGCCTGTGCTCCCACTGTATAATCCATGCACACGGATTTGGCACACAGCTCGTCCCACTCAGCAAAACACAGAGCAGAAATGCATGTTAGTGAGGGCCCCTACAAAGGAGTCATTATTTTTACAAGTAATTAAACTGCACTGAGCCAAATAAATGAATGCAGCGTGTTTTGTGATGCATTATCCTTGGGGAGAATTTATTGTTCTCTTGCTTGCTAATTTGCAGGACCCTGCATTTTACAATGATTCTCCCAGCCAGCATTGGGAAGGGGTGAAATTTTGCCATAATTAGAATACAGTCATTAAAGAGCAGACATAAAACCTTCTCCGTTGTCACAGTTTTGCCTTGGTTTGTCTGCAGAGTAGCTTGATTCAGCTGCAGTGTAAATATTTTTCTCAAAAACTAATTACACTGGTGACATTTTGAATTTCTGTTTATCTGATGAACTTTTCCTTCTCAGCTTTTGCAGTACTTCATGTAAAAAAGAAGAAAAGATGCTTCCTATGTAAGCTTGCCATCCGTGGAAGCATTCCTGTGTGTGATGTGCACTGGCTCTTCATTCTCAGGCAGGAAAGGTGCATTGGGCTGTTTCTTTTGAGACCCAGATGGGGAGCTGTGGTGGAGACCATGTAGGTCACCAGGGATGGGCAGCAGGGTGTCAATAGCAGCGTTCATTAATAAATATTCATACAAGCAAATAAATATTCATCATCAATAAACATTCGTCAGTTGTGGATCATTCCCGAGGGGACTTCTTTTATCTCCAAGATGAAAACGGCACAGTGAACAGCATCCTGCAGTGCAAATGAAATAGGATAGCGCAGAAGGGCAGTAGTTTTACAGGGAAAAATGATAAATAAAGATTTATGTATAAAGATGACTTTGGAAATGGGGCAGTTTGCAAAGCCCTCTCTGAGTTTCATCCATTTCCAAGTGGTAGGGGCAAGTTCCAGAGCAAAGGGTCTATGTTTGAAGCCTGCTGCTCCCCGGAGCTGGGTGATGCTGACTGTGGGGTGCAGGCTCTGGAGAGGCAGCCCAGCCACTGGACAGGCTGGTGGAGCTCTGTGAGTAACTGCACAGCTGAGCTGGTGTTCCCAGTGCAGTCAGGGCAGTAACACAATCCCCTGCCAGCTCCATGTTCTGCTGGGCTCTTACAGCACTGGGGAAAATGGCTCCAAGACACCAGGAGCATGCGGGATTACAGAGTTTGGAAGTGCTGCTTTGTGAAATCTGCAAACACCGGTCTGCTTGCTGATTTTATTTCTGCCTAGTAACGTTTCTCTCCCCAGCAAAGCCAAACGCTTGCAGTTCCTTCACAACTGAGAGTGATTTATGTCCTCTGAAAAAGGGAAGTGAGAGAAAAATACAACCCATAAAAAAATAAAAATTGAATTTTTCTAATCCCTGCAAAGACTTGTAACAGTCTCTGAGTTTTTTACTGTAAACTTTTTGTCTGGTTTCTCTGCTTTTTGCTGTAAAGTGCTTTTGCACAGCTCTGGGATTGATCTTCCCTTCAGATTTCCTGGTAACAGTCAGGAGGCTCAGTCTGTGAAACTGTAAATCAGTACAAGTGTCTGTATTTCCAAAATTAAAATGATTTAATTAACACACATGAGGAATAACTCACTGGTAGCAGAAGGGTTTTGTGAATGTTTCGCAATCCATGATTATCACTTGCTATTGTTCTTATTTTACATAAGTAATTGGTGAAGTCTGGGCTGTAATCTCCGTGGTGCCTCTCAAATAAGGAAGCTTTTTCAATGACTTTACTTTTATAGCTAAATACACTTTTCTGCTTTTCTGAGCCAGAGCTGCAAGAGGATTGCCTTGTGTGTCTTTTTTTTTTTTTTTGCACCCCAATTTAGCAGGCCCTTTAAGCA
Organism: Pomatostomus ruficeps; assembly: GCA_013400735.1. Lineage (NCBI taxonomy): Eukaryota > Metazoa > Chordata > Aves > Passeriformes > Timaliidae > Pomatostomus > Pomatostomus ruficeps. The sequence goes on along the minus strand of VYZT01056725.1, from coordinate 419,928 downwards.
AGTGTTTAATTTCAGAAATACCCAGTTCATGTTCAGCAGAGTGTTTAAACATGATACTAAAATCATATATCATATATCAGAATCAGGGGCTGTAAGGTTTATTGAATTAGTGCTGATGTTTCTCCATCTGTTCTTCCACTCCAAACCAAGCAACAAACCCATTTGATTGCTGTTTGGGGAGCTGGGTTTGAGGTATGGCTTGCTGTGGTGTGGCAGGAGAACAGTTGACTTTGTGTCTACGAGTGATGGCACAAGATTAATGTGTTAAGAGGGATTAAAAATGTTAGAAGGACACTGAAAAAGGACTCTGAGAGAGGTGTGTGTCAAAGAGATGCTGTTTAGCTACAGGCAGTGGTGTGTGGAGCAGTGAGGGAGGAGCAGTGATCTGCAGGGTCTAGTTTTGTGGCTGTGTGCTTCTGAACTGTAGGATTTTCAGTTGAAACGCCATCATTTAATAGCTTTAACATCATGATTAGAAAGATGCTGAGGTGCTGTGGGTTTCTTCTGGCCACAGCACAGGAGCAGCCTGGGAGTGGCAGGATGGAGCAGCCAGGTGTGAACATGATGGAGCTGGAAGAGTTTGTGTTTCTCTTTTTCCACCTACTCACCCCCATCATGCTCCTACTTTTACTGCCTTCCTGGTGTGTTCCCACATCCCCATGAAGACTTGTATTTCCATTGTTTGGCTCCCTCCTCTCCTTTGTTTTGTATGTAGACACCTCTGAATACAGAAGAGAGAGAAGGCTTAGCCCATGTGGTAGAAACAGCTTTTTACTGTTTCTGATTTCCCACTCGGAAATTGTAGTCCTGGGAGATCATGGAAACAGACCTGTGAGGATGAGAAAGAAGAGATTTAGAAGAGATTTGAGAATATTTGGTAAGATATGAGAAGAAATTATTTCCCTTCCCCCAGCAATCCTAATCTGGAAGTGTTCCCAAAAATTATAGGGGCCATAAGTGCTGGACAGCCTTGTGTGGTTGGTAAGGGATTATGAGAGACCAGCTCTGTTTCAGGGTAAATTTAGAAAATGCAGATAAGTGGCTTCCCAGAACTGCTGGGTTTTTGGCCTCAGGCATGGGCTAGCTGGATACCCAGTCAGGATGCTCATATTTAGCAGATTTGCTCCGAGCAGGGACATTCATGGGAGGGGTTGGAGTTTGAACAGATGATTGTAGAAGAAGACTTTGTAAACTGCTGTGTCAGAGGCAGCCAAGGGGACGGCTGCTGCTTGGGGCTGTGCAGCAGAGCCAGGGTCAGACTTGCCTGCAGCACGTGGAGATGTTCTGCAGAGACAGCTCTGCCTTCCCTATCACCGCTCCTGATCTGAGATGCTGTTCTTAGCTGCAGAGAAAATGCTGCTTGCTCAAGTAGTCTCCATGACAGTGCTTTTTTATTTAAAACACAACAAATGGCATCTGTTTTCACTCTTGAGTGCATTTCATAGATTCACCTTACATTTCCTTTGTTTTCTGATGAGACTCCAGGTGGACTTTGGGTTCTGTGCTGGACCTACAGCTCCACATCCTGAGCAGAGCATCCCCCTTGTTACATAATGCTCTGAAAATAAAACAAATGGAAAATGCGTTTAATAACAGTTACTCTTGTGGAATGCAGATTGGACTTTATGGAAAATATAGTTGATGACAGTTTGTAGCTGTATCTTCATGTATTTTTTTAATGTATAATTAACATTAGGGCCTAAGAAATGCTTGGGTTTAGAGGTACAGACTCTTTGTATTTGGAAGTACTGGACAGGCTCCCTTAGGATTTGTGCATCTGCAAACAACTGTTGAAGGGCCAAGCCAGCTTTTCTCTCTATGATTTGCTGCTGTCTAGTGTTTTGATCCATGAGAAGTTACCGTTATATGTTTTGAATTCAATTATTAAATATTTAATCTGATATGGAAGGATAGGTTATGCAATCCTGAATTCAGTTTGGTGTCAGAACCCACAACTGCAGTTCATGTTTGTGTGGGGCACTGTAAGGGGTTAGTCACTATTTCTACATCAGATGAACTTTTAACTCTTTCTTTCAACATCAAAACTATTCAGATTAGTGAACGATGCATAGAATTTTCTTACATTGTTTTCTAGTTTCCTGGGGCATTTGGAACACTTGGAAACACCTGAAGTGTGAATTCAGTGTTATTAAATCTCTTTTAAATTTGAAAATGGTTGATTTATTTTAACCTATTCTAGAACATGCTGGTTGCAGGTGTTTTCTGGGTCTCATATACAATGCATGTGGATGATTGTAAACACGAGGAGAAGCAGGAGAGTGTTTGTATGCATCAATATTTTGTGTATCATGGAAGATTGCGAGTGCAAAGTTGATGATACAGATATGAAGCCTCCATTACCCCAGTACTTCTACAAATAACAGTGAAGTTCTGTTTGGTCAGATTTCTAAGGTGTGTTGGTTTAAATGCTGGTGGCAGCACTGAGTGTGGGTGCTGGGTTTTCCCAGGAGGGATTGTTGGCCTGATTTAAATTGCCCATGCTGTGTGCACGTTGCACAATCACCACCAATCCTATCCCTGTAGGCACCATTCCTTGTTGAGCCCAGATCACAGTCTGTCTGATCTGGTATTTTCACTGTGATACCATAATAATAGTAACAAAAAGAATGCAAGATTAAAGTTCAGTTTAGTTACATTTTTATGTACCTTAGAGATAAGAGCATCTAAATTCTGGCCTTTTTCCTAGCTTTTCACTGCAGCCATAATGGTAGGGGCTTTGTTTAATTTTTTTTTAATTGATTTTTCCTTTTTTCTGTTTTTTCTTTATCACATGAATCTAGGTGCTGATGCTTTCAGAATAAACCCCCAGCTGTTGTCAGGCTTGCAGTAAGATCCTAAGAGCTGGCAATGCTGCTGAGTTTGTTTTGTTTCAGCTCAGAGATCTGGAGGGGATATCCCCAGGAAATAACACCTTGAGTTCCCACACTGCCTTCCTTGCCTCTCTGTGAAACTGTGGGATAAACCTTCCTAACATGAAGTTTTGCTTAACTTACGAAGGCTTTTTCACTTGTCCTCTGATCTCTTCCTCCCTCCTCTTCCTCTCCCCTCCAGCTCAAACTTTTTCTCTTGGTACCGGAAAACGCTCCTGCTGTGAGCATCGGCACCTCTGAATTTTGGACACTTGTTACTGAGCAGTCTCTGCAGCTTTTGAGGGCCGGTAGAGCTTTTGATCAGGTTTTTTTGGTGGGTTTTTTTTTTTTGTTTGTTGGTTTTTGCTCTCCTTTTCTCACTTATGTTCCCTCTTCTTAAAAATCTCTTGCCTGTATCTGCCGGAAGCCAGGAGCCGTGCAGTGCGGGCTTTCCGGGCTTTCCTCTCCCTTTTCCACTGCTCACTCTCTGCTCCCCTGCCAGATGAGGAGAGGCTCAGCACATGAGTGCAGGGTAGCTCTGCCTTGAAAAGGGACCAGTCTGCTTGGACAGTGCTGGGAGGTTTAAATAAAAACCACTTCCTACTTCTCTTCCCATCCCAGCTTGGATGGGGCTTGGAGCAACCTGGTGCAGCAGCAGGTGTCTCCACCCCTGTTGGAACTAGATGACCTTTAAGGTCCCTTCCAACCCAAACCATTCTGTGGTTCTCTGATCTGTCATCTTGTCTTACATGAGACATCGGCAGGAGGTGATCCTGTAGTTTCAGCAATCTAATCGGCTCCCAGATGGAGCAGGACATGGTCTGAGAGTATTTTGAAGTAATTTTGCTTCTCCTCTCTCTCTGTTTGAAGTTGTCATCCCTCTTTGAGCCACCTTTCCATAGATGAAGGGTGGGCTGGCAAGTCTGTCCTTCATTTCAACCAAAACTTTTCCCTCTGGGTTTACCTTCATGGGACAGAAGACTGACCACAGTTGGAGGACTTCTTCCAGGCTTTTTCAGTGGGTCATGGCAGGGTTGTGCAGAGAGTAGAGCTAGTGAACACTATCAGCCTTCTCAGGCTGCCCTTGCTTTTTTATCCAAGATACTTTTTTCTGTGAAAGTTGAGCTCAGAGATGTTTCTTATGAAATGTTCAGCTCGCTGGTATCTGTTACGTATTTTGATGGGAAACTTTTGAAAAGGGAAGATGAGAAAGATTCAACCCAGCATGGTTAAATCTCATAAGAAGAGAGATTTCCGTTGTTTCTGGCAAACTGCAGCAAACTGGATTTTTGTGCTGAACAAAAGCAGATTTTCAAACTTCTTGAAGGCTGGAGTTTGTATACATATTTTTGCTAAGAAATCTTCAGTAAGTATATGCATATCTGTTTTTATCTCCTAGCAGAGCAGCTTGGATATGCACTCCTATACAACCAGTACAGAAATTCCAAGTCTGGACAAAATAAGCATCTTTCACAGCCAGGAAGTACAAAATGCGTAACAGCAAAGCTTTTTTCCTGGAAGAAAGTGTGTTTTTATCATCTCTCAGTAAAACCCAGGGCTTGCAGGAAAGGCAAAAAGAGCAAAGCTCCGTGTATGAGGGCAAATAAGCAGGAGCGTCTTCTCAAATGAGCTACGTGGCCTTGGAAGTGATTACCTGAACAGGAGCAGTGGTGGGAAAATGAGTTAATGCTTGTGAATCCTCATTTATCTTCTCTGCTTCAGACCATTAGTGCTGGGATGGAGCAGAGTATGAAAGGGATGGTCTGAAGGAGGCAATAGATTGAACCGTTCGCCATCTCACTGCTTAATTTTTTTAACGAAGGTGACTACTACTAAAAATGAGAGCTTGGAGTTTGTACTTGGCTAGATGTGAGAAACTTCTGGGTTTCTCAAAAGGTTTAAAGCTTTTCATAAAGTGTAACACAGACTGACAGCTTGAATATGAAAAGAAGCTGCTGTCTTTGTAAGCAGAAGTGACTGTTTGATCCATCCGGGCTGTGTGAAGGTTACAGATTGCTGGAGGGGGACACACACTCGCAGTGTTGCAGAGGACCCTGCCTCTCATCTTGCTCCAGATTGAGCCTTTTGAAGTCGCTGAGGGCCCTTTGAGGCTCAACAAGTCATGCAGGCAGCTTTGTGGGTGCAAATTTGGAGATGCCTGTGAGGGTCCTTGAAGCTGATGAGAAAGTGGAGCAGATTGATCGCACTCAGTTCTTCAATCTGGCTGCTGTTGTCCCCAGGAGTGGGTGACTGGGCTTTGTGCTGACTGCCTCGTTGTGCTCTGAGAGTGGCCCTGAGTACAGTGGTCTCTCATGTGTGATGGCTGAAGAAAAAAATACTCCAGACAGAAATGTCTGTGTTTCCTTTATAAAGGAAGGTCATTTCTTTAGTCACTTGTAATGGCTCAGTTGACTTAATGCCTCTGTGCATTTATACCAATCACCACGAGAAACTGGATGCTTCCTTCTGTTTCTCTGTGGAAATATTGATTCTGCTTAAATCAATGTAATTCTGCTGAAGTCTAGTTAGATAGTGGTGAATGGTGGAAGCCATAGATTTGCTTTGTCTGAATTTCCTTGCATATTTACCCCAAAATGAGTCACAGGAGGGGGTGAGTGGTTGTGCTGGGGCAGAGCCAGGGCAGCCACTGCCACCCCCATTGCCCACACAGTTTCCTCTGCCTGTGATGAACCATTTGACCGTTTCCCCACCCTGCTCTGCCCATTCCTGTCGCTGATCATGGTGTTTGCTCATTATGAGTTTGCTTTCTAGATTGCTTGGCTTCCCAGAGAGATAGCCCTGTGGCTTGCTGGGGGGCACCTGCCCATAAGAAATGTCTGCGAATTTTAAAGCAAGATTTTATCAGCGAAGATTCTGAGAACTGTGTGTAGTTTTACCTGGTTGATGGCTTGCATTTGCTGTTTATATACCTTCTTAAATTCCAAATTATTTGAAAACCATCGCAGCTCTGCCCCTTCCAAGGAAGTCTGTAGCTGGGCAGCAAAAGGGGATCTAGAAATGGTTGGTCTCTGCAACAGGGAAGGGACATCATAGAATCATGGAGTAGTTTGGGTTGGAAGGGACCTTTAAAGGTCATCTAGTCCAATCCCCAGCACAGCTCACAGCGGGGGCTGGGTCTCAGTGGATGCATCCCTGGTAGAAGGAAGACAGGGAAATTCCCATTTCTTGCACCCCTGAGCAGGTCAGTGTTGTCCCCTGTTTGTGTAACATTCCTGGGGCTTGGCTCCACGTCTCTCCTGGGGGTGCAGGGCTTGGTGGGCTGGTGCACAAGCTGCTCTGTCTGGGATGATCAAAACAGATCCTGGGTTTCCCGAATCATTTCTGATTCAAAATGAAATCTGTGAACCTGAAGTTGGTGAACACCTCAGTATTTGCTCATCACCTCAAAGGGCCAGTGTGGCTGCTGTGCAGCTCGGTGAGACCTGAGGAGTTACTGCTTTGAGTCATAAGCTGGTCCAAAATCAGGGTTTGTTGTTCAGTAAGAGAGGACTGAATAGAAATTTCTATTGACTACTAAATTTCTATTTACCTACTAAGTTATTTTTCATTGTGATCTACAACATCTTTTTTCCTTTCTTTCTTTTGGATTGGTAAAAAGAAAGCCCATGGTAGTGCTGCAGAAAAACAGCTGTCTCACAACACTGACAACATCTTGCACAGAGGCAGTTTCACAGAGCAGGTCAAATTCATTTCAGGAGTGAAAAAATTACTGTAATTTGATGGCTGTCAGGTGTTTGTGAGCAGTGTACTGGCTTTGGTGTAGAAGTTGTGCCATCTGTACCATGATAGTTTTCATTCCTTCCAAGTTGTCCCTTTGCTGTTCTGCCTTTCAGGTGTCTGCTGTTCTGTGACAGCTGCTTTGGTGATCTTCACCTGTGATAAATTCAATTTAAAATGAAGTTGTTGTGCTCTTAGCTGCTAGTCTATCATAGTCTGGGGTAAAAACCACTGGTCTCTACCTGAGAAGGACCTTGTGAAATAAAGCTTGTGGCTGGCATTAGCTGTAAATCCCATTAATTTCCAGGAGTGAGGAGTGCGTGTGTGTATCTGTCTGGCCCCGGAGCTGGCGTGTGCTGTGCTCACTGCCATGATTAGATGAGTGTCCAGAGTGAAGGAGAGCGCGTGTCCTGCCCTGCAGGATCCCTGCTCGCCTGCCCACTCACTCCCCTTTGCTTTGCAGGGAGGGAGCCAGGGAGCCGGACTCGTGGAGCACCCTGTCCCACACCGTGCACTCGGGGGACTACAGCGTCAAGCACCACCGCGGGCTGGACGTGTACCTGCTGACGGCTGCGGCCACGGAGAGGACAGCAGCCAGCTGGGAGAGGGACATTCGGCACCTTCAGATGCACATGCAGAGCCACCAGCACCAGGTAAGCGACAGGCTGAGGGGTTGGAAGAGGAGCAGATCTGGCTGGTTGCAGCCTGGCACTTGGGGAGGACTTTTACATGTCAGCATCCTTCAGGGCATGTTTCCTTAGGCGTTTTCTCAGGATTCATTATCAAGGATCCAGGTGGACACCTGCCCATTTGCTCCTTATTTGAGCATGGGGAGATCTGATTAAGCTGTATTAGGCAGTAAATGTTCTCTCTCAGAAGAGAAGCAGGCTCAGGGCTGTGCAATGCCAGCTCTGTTTTGCCTCTCTCTGCTCCCAGCTCCTGCCTTCTCTGTTAGTTTTGGACCCACTTGGATGGGCAGGAGCACCTCCCTGGAGACGTGCTGACCCTGCCTGTCTGGCAGACTTTGGGCAGCTTAAGGCAGGCTCTGGAGTGAGGCTGGGGGTGTGGGCTGTGAGCAGCATGGGAACATCTCTGTTCAGGTGGAAAGTGCAGGGTCAGAGATGAGACTGAGAGGAAAGTCTCTGGCACAGGTGATGGAAAACAGCTTTTTGTACGCCTCAGTGTAGGACTGAGAGGACAAGCCTGCCTTGGCTACACAAGGTTTGTGTCCATAATTGTCCCTTCATTGCGCTCCTCTTGGACTTCAAGGTGGTTGGACCACAGGAGCAGTGGGGCTTTGGAAGGGCTTCCTCCTGCTGCTTTAAAATCGATGCCACAGGGTCTCAGAATGGGAAGGTGAAACACCAGAACACTTTTGTGCCATTTCTCAGAAGCACCCACGTCTCTCACAGTTGGTATCACTTGTGGGTGTTCCTTCAGCACATCATGCATCTGCTGTTGCAGAGGTGCAGGATCTAAACAACAGGACATTTCTGTTGCTTTAACTAAGGAGTTAACTGTTGTCTGCAGCCAGTGGGCTGGGGGGATAGAGGAACAGGCCATCCTGAGCCATTTTCAGCCTTCCCTATGAGTACCTGAGATGTTAATTACTCCTGATCTCAACAGGAACTGGTGGCATGAGTGGCAAATCCAGGCTAACTGTGAAGTCTCTTCCCCTTCCCATTAAAAGATACTAAACCATGGCCAGCATATCCAGCTCACTGCTTGTTTGTTCATGCAAATGCCAGGTTGGGAACATTTCGCCTGACAATGAAATCAGAAATAGACTTTACTTTGCACCACTGTTTTCTTTCACATCTAATCTGATTTGAATTTGGAAAGCAGCCCTGTAATTATTTCATTTAGGTTTATTTTGGGTAAGTTGAAAGCCTGTTGGCTTCCTTTGGTGATGGCTGTATTTTTCCGGCTATCAGCAGAGTGACTTCACCGTGAGGATGCTGAGGCTGTGGTGACCCCTCCTTTTGAAAATCCTGCGTGTTCCCAAGGAAGTGTCACTGTTGTCTGTGTCTGTCTATCCTGGCTAGGAACCAGGAGCACAGTCTCCCTGCTCTGCTGTGGGGTTACAGCCACCAGATGCCCCACACGCTGTTTGTCCTTGCAAAAAGGACAGCCTGTGGGTACTGCTGCACACGGAGCCCTGGGTCCCAGCCCTGACGCTGCACAAGGGATGGAGATGCCATGCTGCTGCCTCCACTGCTAACCTGTCTGGGGATGCCTCAACACCAGGGAGGCAGAGCTGACAGCATGTATGGGAGCTGGGTAGCGGGGTTATTTGTATAGCAGGGAGATTCATGGCAAACACCAGAAGTACATTTAGTGGTCTGTGACTCAGTGAGTCTGTGGCACTGCTCAGTGTTTGCAAACCTCAGTGTGGAAAGACCAGTAAATGCAATACCCTCAAGGTAGCAGTGATGATTTTAGCCACTATTAGTGTGTGCAATTCCCCGTGATGCATCAGTTAACATGTTGGCTGCTTTAGTAGTCAGGGGTGTTTAAGATGACACTTTTTGTGTGAAGTTCTATTTCTCTGAGAACTAGAAACTTAAAATTTACAGGGAGCTGTTCAAGTCAGACTTCTAGTGTGCATGTTTTTTTTTAATGCTTCTACAAATAAATGCAAGAAAAGCTCAGATTTTACATAGTTCATTGGAGTTTTTTATATGTGGAGAGTCTCAGGCACTTAGTGAGAAACCAGTGTGACCTTGGAAAGCTTATGGTGCAAAACCCCAACCAAATGTGTGGGGAGCTCTGTCAGGTGTAAACTGAGGGACTGGGGTTGCTCAGTAATTTAATAAGCCACTATTTCTAAGATATGAACGTTGCTATGTTCTCTTGTAGAGAAGAGAATATGAAAGGAAATATTGAAACAGTTCTTTTTAAGTAAAGGTTTGATTACATCAAACTAGAAAAGGTTGACAAAGCAGATGCTCTGGAAGGAAAATGCAGATTAGAGAGGAATTGATTATGTTCCTACTGTTCCATGATAATGCACGTATTAATTTTAATAATATGTCATCATTTTGAAATTTTTATTTCCAGTTAGGAAATAAATTTCAGATATTTAATTATGCCGGCAGTTCTCAGGAATAGATTAGATGATTAGCTCAGTCCCGGGAGCAGAAGACAGTCGGTGTGTTTGGACATTGCCAGCCAATGCCCATGTCTGAAGTAGCGTTTCCATCCATAGAGAGAAAATTGAGGAATGCTGGCAAGAGCTGGGGAGTGCTGGGTAGGGATCTGAAGGTGCTCCCAAGCAGCTTGTTTGAAGTCCTTTGGGACTAGGCTGGTGTATATTTGCATTATTTGCTAGACTGAATTCTGCTCTTTACTGATCTTGAATTTGAGGGCACTCCAGAACTGAGACTACAGCTTCTCAAAGAGCAATTACCAAGATTGCAGTTCTTTTCAGGGGTGGCAGATGGTGTTGCAGGGGGGTAGAGGGACAAATTTCAGGTTCCGGGTGTTCAGACTGGCCCTTAGGAAAAATTCCTCATGGGAGGGTGGTGTGGCATGGGAACAGATTGCCCAGAGAGGCTGTGGGTACTCCATCACTGGAGGCTTGGCAAGATAAAGTCATGGTTGACCTGATGCTGCAGTGGCAGTAGGCCAGTTTCAGGCAGGTGGTTGGACTAGATGACCTTCAGATGTTCTTTTCAACCAACGTTTCTGTCATTATAATAACTTCAATATTACCTCCTCCTAATAAAACCAACATGTAAAACACCCACTGAAGTACATTTGGAGCTCTCTCCTGGATGACACCAGGAACAGGATTCGTGTGGAATAGGATTATGTGGATACAGGTCTTGAGTAACTGCATGACAGAATAAACTGGTTTTTGGGGTTTTTTTTCTTTTGTGTCTTGTTACAGAGTTTAAGGCAGCGGACAGAGCCTGTACCGGGAGATTCTGGAGACAGCTGTGCTGACGGAGCAGAGCCAGAGGGTCACCTGACCACTACCTCTCAGAGCCCAGAAGAAATGGCGAGAGAAGAAAGGCAGGAAAATCCATCTGATCTGGTTCACCTGGACATTGGGCAGCTCTCAGACCAAACCCAGCAGGAGGAGAAATGCAACAGCAGGAGTCTGAGAGCTTTTAATGATACAACAAATGACATGGTTAGCCTGGAGGGTGCAAACAGCTCAGAGAGCTTCTGTGAAAGTAAAAACACAGTGATATTGTGTAAAAAGGAAGGAGAGGCGGGGCTAAGATCTGCAGAGGGCTCCGGAACTGTATCAGATGAGGACTGCACTGTTAGCCCGTGTGCAAGGGTAAACGGTGCTGTAAACCTTCTGTCCTCTGGAAACACAAATGAGGAAGCTGGAATGACATTGGCTGGAGTTGCTCTGGATCAGGCTGGCGTGGGAAGTGCAGACAGTGCCCATCAGGAAGTGCAAGCTGCCGAGGAGCCTCCTGCTGACAGTGCTGCTGCTGTGGCTGCAGCTGCAGGTGAAGCCCCAGCTTCCTCGGAGGGCCTGGATGTGGGCATGGGCCAGACTGAGTGCAGGAACTGTGCCGGGGCACCTGAGAGGGCCAAGGGCCAGCGGCGGGCAGAGGATGGGCTGGCAGAGCCTGGGGTGAGGACTGCAAACCTGGACGAGAAATACCCAGCTAAGGAAGAGTCATCCAGCGCTGCTCAGCCCTTACTCAGTGGTTTCAATGGCACTGAGTGTTCGGATGGGGAGGATACAACAGTGGGAGTGGTACCGGCCTGTGATGGAGCAAATGCAGGTGGTGACACTGGCAGTGTCTCTGTTGACCTTTGCAAGACTGGCAGGAACAAAGAGACTGATGTGGGCTCGTGCACTGCTCAGGTAAATGGTGACTTCATGGAAAGCCAGGGTGATGCCCAGGGCACAGCAGGGCAGGAGGTCACTGCAAGCACTGGGGAAGCACTGCCAGCAGTGAATGGGGTGAAGGTTCCTGCATGTGCATCAAAACCTACTCCTAGTTTGGAAGTCCATGGCAGCAGTAAGAGTGGGGAGCAAGAAGGGCAGGTGGAAGCAGGCTGCACAAATGGAAAATCCAGCTTGCCCTCACAGGAAGGCAGTGTGGAAACTGATGGCCCTGATGCTGAGCCTGAAAAGAGAGATGTTGGTGGATGTAATGAAAGTGGTGCAGAACCTGCACTTTGCCAGGAGAGTGGTGAGATCACTGACCATGGGGCTGAAGCCATGGAGAGCAGAGAACAGAAGCCAGTAGGAACTGATACCAGCAGCTGCGGAGATGGAGGAAGCACAGATTCTGCAGGCGGAGGTCAGGAAGTTGCTGGCTGTCACCCTTCTGCTGCTCAAACTGGCATTAAAAGCAAAATGGGCAACGGCTGCAGAGCAGACACTGCTCAGGAGAGTGAACGTGAGGAACGTGAGCCTGCATTGCTCCCTGCAGAGGACGGGAGCACAGGCCTGGCAGAGAAAGAGCCTGCCCAGACTGGAGCAGAGAAAGCAGAAAATGCTTCCGAGCAGGAGGGGAGGAGCAGCAAGGTGGAATCGCCCTCTCCCCTACCCAGAGCAGAGGGGCCGGCTGTGAGTCAGGAGGGAGATGCTGCAGTGGCACCTCCCGGGCAGGAGGCAGCTCTGCAAGGTGCTGACCGTGGATTAGCTCCATGTGCCAAGGGCGCAGACTGTGCCCAGGATAATTTAATAGGCACACCCTCTGCAACTCATAATGAGGAATCTAAGCAAAACCAGGAAGCGGTGGCGGCGAGGGCAGGCTCAGCAGAGCTCGCCTGGCAGCACGGTGGGGAGCATGGCGGGGTAGCTGCTGCCTGGCCTGGGGACCATGCTGGGCATGAGGGCTCCCCAGAGCAGGGCCTCTCACAGCAGGTTGAAGGAGGCAAAGCTGAGCCTGAGCGGGAGGCTCCTGTGAATGGCAAGGAACAGGTTTTGTCGGAGGAACTTCTTGCTGCTGTTGTGAAACCCTCTGCCTGCGGTCTGGGGGGGGCTGTGGTGGGCAGCAGCAATGTGGATGCTGGGCTGAAAGGGACAGCCCAACCCACAGAAGTTTGTGAGACTGGAGCAGCGGTTGCAGCAGAAGGCACCATGCATGGACCTGCATCAGCAGATGAGTCACTGGGTGCAGAGGGTGACTCTTGTCCAAATGTGGGGCTGGACCAAGAAGAAGACCCCATTCAGACCCTACAACAAATCTCCCCCCACGGCAGCACCCCTGCGTTAAAGGATGCCTCAGAGGTGGGAGCCCCGCAGGATGCCTGTGAGGGTGAGGAGGTGCCAGGGCTGGTGACAATAGCCCCTGCTGCAGCCTATCCTGGGGAGCAGGAGGACACGGAGAGCATGCTGCCCCGGGCAGCCCTTCAGCCCATCGCCGAGGAGCCCACGTGTGACAGCGACTCCAGCACCGACACCGTGTGCCCGGCCAGCGACAGCGACGCTGCTCCCACCGCCACTGCCCCTCACGGGGAGGGCTTGGCTGAGCCCGATGGGAAGCAAAGCCGAGCTATACCTGCACTGCCCTTCTCGCCGTGTTCCTGCCGCTCACAGGCTGTTGAGTCACTGGAAAATGTGGGAGTGAAGAGTTTGGTATCGGCTAATGATGCCTCCTCTCTGGATAAAGTTCCTAAAATGGTAAAAAGTTTCGATGCAGTGGTTTTTGCAGCAGAGACACCTTGTTCCCTTGAAGTACCTGCTGCAGAAAAAGTGGGGCTTGAGGCCCAGACTGCAGTGGATGCTGGAGCCAGCCTTAATGGAGAAATGGATTTAAGTTCCTCAACAAAGAAAAAGAATGTCAGCCTGGCAGTGCAAGGAGCTGAACCTGTTACAGGTAGGAAAAATCAATTGGTTTTGTACTTTTTAGTTTTTTCTTTGTAGGCGTGTCTCTATCACGTCATCAGTGAAGGAAAGGAAGTAATAGCTGGAGGCTTGTGTTGGAGAGGATGTGTAGGTGTTTGAGGTTTTTCTTCTGAGAAACAAAAAGATTGTACTTTCATATAAAAACTTCCAATTCAAACGCATGTTGCTCATCTGGCACTGGAGGTAAGGACAGAACATCATCTCCTATGAATTTGTACAGAAGAATTTCTAGCACATAAATCCTCCCTGGAGAAGCAATGAATGGGAGGGAGCTATTTAGATTACTTTATCTTCAAGTTATAAACTTTCATGTGGGCATGAGGGTTTATCTCCTTGGTGCTGCTCCTTCACTTTTCCTCTTTATTTTTGCTCATGTGGAGCCAGAGGGTACAATGGGGCTCTTCTGATTTTCTTTGCTTGTCTACTCGAGCCAGCTGCCAGTGTCCCTCTGAACTGCCCAAAGCTGCTTCCTAATTGGCAGCATTAGGTCATTTCAAAGAGCCAGCGAGCCCTACCCCCGCTGCCTTTTCCGGGCTTCAGAGCTTTTTTGTCAGGCAGAGCAGCCGGGGGTGTTTCCCAGCGCCTTTCAGCAGTGCTGGAGCTCGGATGATGAGTTTTGGTGGCTCCTGTTGGCTGGAGAGCAGCACTGGCGTTCCCAGTGGATGAGTGGTGATGGGGGAGAGCGGTGGGACTTGGGGACAGCACAGAAGCCTCGGGTCCATGCAACAGGACCTAATGGAAAACACCACCAGGTAACTCCAGGAAGGCGATAAAGGGGTACACTGAATGAAAAAGAAATGGGTTTGTGGCTTCAGCCTGGGATTTAATGGTGGGTGAGTTTGGTGCTGCTGAAGCATGGAGCTAATCTGATCTGTAGATCCCACCTGTTCAGGCAGCTGTTAAATGGAAGCAGCTGAACTTTTTCAGTTGCCATTTTTTCTTTGCTATGAGAAAATGATACCCTCAAAGCCTCTTGCTTTCCCAGCACTGAACAAACAAACAAGCAAACAAAGCATTTAAATGATTAAAAGAAAATCTGCCATAATATAAATCATGAAGTTGTGAAGTTATAAAGCTGTTTCCCTGCTTTAATGCTGAGGGCTGTTTCTTCAGTCGAAGTGCAGCATGGGGTGATGGCAGAGGGTTTGTTCTGTTGTGTGACAGCAGAATAACTGAGGGCAGGAGAGGAGAGGGGTGCCAGTGGAGGGTCCAGCAAATCCCTTTTTTGTTCAGTTCAGGATTTTTAGGATGTTTATGTGTCAAGAGATAAGTAGTAAACATGAGTCAGGAGATCAGTAGTAAACGAGTAGAAAGATTTCAAGGTGGATTAGAAAGCTGTTTTCAGAAGGAACCTGTTTCAGTGCTGTGGTGTTTGGCAGTTCAATGGATGGGAGGGGCTGTAAGTCAATTCTTGGCAGGGCTCCTTTTCCTGGGAGCCTCCGGCTCTGCCAGCGCTCTCTGTACAGTCCAGGTTTTATCTCTGCTTGGATCCTTGGAGGCAGGACATTGTCTAGGTGAGGTTTTAAAAGGAAAAGGGACCAGACAGTCCAATAAGAAAGTAGCTAAAGTAGGAAAGTAATGTTAAGTCATGATTCTGTATTAGGTTATGGAAAGGGGAGAAAAAAAGGAGGTGATCCTGTTACTGATTTAAAATAGATAAGGATTTAGGGCTAAAAGGTCTTGGAATAAAATGGTGTGACCTGTCCTTAAGCAGAAATTGTTTATTTGCAATGAGATGCTGCACAAAACAAAATTTCAATTGTAATATTTTCTCTTGAAGTACTTTGGGATTATTTTGAAACAAAATGTTAGGGAAGCCCAAATAAATCATTAACTTTAGGCAAAATAAGTGACTGCTGTGAATCCACGCTCACTACTTGGAATATTTCTGAAACTGATCTCCTATAAAGCAGCATCTAGAACTCTGATACAGCAGTAATTCAACAGAACTGATTTATTTTTTATAATTATTGCTGTGTACATTTTTCATGTTGGTATCTAGCCTTGGGTAGCACGTTTTGTGTATGAGTTCAGTGGCAGCCTTCAATTTTTCCTTGCTGTGCCGGTGCTGGGGAGTTTTCCCTGCAGTCTGGGTTTGTACAGAGGATTTTATATCCGTGCCAGCCTCGGCCTCGTCAGTTCTCAGAATGAATCACCTCTTTTTTCGGTGGAATACAATACAGCCCTCCCAAAGGAAGTGTAGGTCATGAGGCCATTTCTCAGAAACACGTGTAGTCGGAGGGCTTTATTGTCATGGTAATTTATCAGAGATGTAATCAGCTGATAATTGCTGTTGCCATTACTCCAGATCATTGAGCTCTTTAATTTTTTTATTTATATTGCGAAGCTGCTCCCAAATCTACACCTGTTTATCTCATGGCCTCTGCTTAGTTTCCACCTACCCCCAAAACAAAGACTTCAAGAGGCCAATTTCCTTATCCAGACAGGTATCTAGTGACTGGTCACAATCCTGAAGGAAGCTGGTGAAGGTGGATCCTGCTTTCCTGAGGCATCTCCTCCTGCTGTTAGCTTGAGCTCAGAACTGCATTAGAGCTGAGTAATGGGTTCTGCAAACACATCATCTGCAAGCCAGGCAGGTAGATGCTACTCATTAAAAAGGAAAGGAGTTAGGTTATGAAATCATACCACAGTAGCCAGGCTGGGTGAGAAGAGAAGAAATGCCGTGGGTTTGTGCTGACAGAACACCTCGGAGTAGTTGGAGTTTCTTGGCAGAAACCAAACCCAGCAAGGTTAGATTGTGTGGCTGGACGTCTGCCGTCTTAAATTAACAAATACTGTAATTGCTGCTCCCTAGCTCTTCTCCTGGGAGAAATATCCCCAGTGTATCTCCTGCAGATCTCAGCATTTCAGGAAAACATTCACTGACAGAAGACTGTCACCTTATGAGTCTTCACCTCATTCTTATCAGTGGCATTTTCCCTATGGAAAGCACTTGGTACAATTTCCTTCCCCTGTTAGAGTGGCAGGATGAGCAGGTAACAAATGTCACTGTCTGTGCCACACGTGCAATAAGGGTCTCTATGCCCGGAGACCTCTGTGACAGCTTTATAGTGCTTCTCCTTTGGAATATTTCTTAATAGAAATTTAGAAAGGAGTGACAGAGTGTAAAAACTGTCTTGAGTTTTGTCCTGAGGGCAAAATGTCTCCATCCCTCGTTCCTTACCCAGCAGGGTAAGCTTGCTTCTTCCATTCTCAGTGCACTAAGTGTTTCTTCCTTGCTTGTTCTATCTTTGGATCAAGATCTGAACCATCACGGCATTGCCGTGACCCCGAGCAGATCTCCCAACAAATGGAACTCACAGAAATTCATAGTATTACCTCTGATTTTTGAGTCTGCCCACAAATTCATGCAATTGAGGCAAAATCGTTGCAAAAACAGATGGTCCCAGAAAACAAGGGTAGGCATTAAAGCCAGTGGAAAACCATTAGTGACAATTGTTAGGACAATTTCCACATGAAGATGGGAGGATCCTCTTGCTAAATCCCTGAACAGGTAAACTCACTGCAAGCACACATCGCCCTTAAGAAGGTGTTGTCATCCATCCAGGGTTTGTTTTAGCAGAAATGAAAGAGGGAGGGGCATTAGAGGGGGTTTAGCCCTGATACAGCCACTCTCCATCTGGGTGGCTTTGGTCAAACCACTTCACTCCCCTAAAAGTGTCCTGTGTGTCATGAGAGTCCTTAGCTTAGGGCTGAAGGAGAATTACGATGTTGATTTCGTGCCAGGAGAAGGTAAGCAGGGGGATCCCCTGGGGAATAGTGCATGGGAACAGATTGGCTGGGCAGAGAAAGCAGCTGGGACGTGAAATTTGTACGACTGCGGTGGTGACACCATCATGGGAGCACGAAGAAGGAGAAAATCAGCTGCGGCTTTGTAAACTCCAGCACCAAAGGTTTTGCTTTCCTGGCCCAGGGAGGTAATTCTCTCATCTGTAAGGCAGTGCCAGTGGGTTCAATTTTTGTAGCTTGTGATTTTTTAATTTATTTTTTTCAATACTTAAAATACCTATTGAGGGCAGACAAGGCTGGTTTCTTGTATTATCTTTGGGTTATGGTAAAGAGAAAAAGAGCAAAAGTTTTGGTTCTTTATCTAGATGAATGGGAGCTGAGAAAATACATGGACATGTGCTTGGCCTCAGCTAGAGGTTGTCAGGAGTTTCCCCCTATGCTTGCTGCTGTTTCATAGTTTCCTTCAGTCCCAGATACAGTAGTTGTTAAAATGAGTAGCAAGGAAGCAGCGAAGTCAGCAATGAAACCAAAATCTGGAAATCAAATGGTCTTGAAGGGGTTCAAATGGGCTTGTTGAAGAGGCTTGGGGGCTGGGGTTTTGTTTCTTTCTTTTTTTTGTGGGGGGCACTGGTTTGAGTCAACAAAAAAATATTAGTATTGCTGAAGGAAGTTTGGTTTTAAATTACCTTTGTGAACCTTCTGTTTGCACAGGGAGGTTGGAAATGAAAACTGAGGACGAGGTGGATTTTCTGAAGGACGACACAGAGGAAGCGGTGAGTGCACGTGTTGTCACCTTGTCCCTTGCTAGGCTTTCTGAAGAAAGACCACTGCTGCTGTGACCTGCTGGTTTCCTTTCTGTAGCCCCTGCAAAGCTGAATGATGTCCAGTGACGTTGCTTTAGCCTTTTAAAAATAGCCTGGGCTCTTTTAGCCCTTGCATTTTCAACTGCTGCGTTAAGGCGCATTTATGTTTTCCAGCCAGTGACAGGGAGGTTGAGCCAGGAGGTTCCTCGTGGGGCAAGGTTGTACCAAGATTTGTGTGTGGTTTGACAAAAGCTTGTCCTGGAATGCACTTGAGGTTGGTGATACTGTGGGGGGCCAGCAGCACCTCAAGGTCCCTGCACTGCTGCTGCCGGGGTGGTCCTGGAGAGTCTCTCCATCCCTTCTCCTGCTTCGTGTTCCCAGGGAGTTTTTGGCAGAAGGGCCCATGCCTGTGGTTGATGTTGGTGTGTGCACAGACTCTGAGGTCTAAAGGCATCGTGGGCTGGGAGTGTTTGTGTCTTAGCTGGAAGAAAAATGAATACTGGGAGGACATATAGGGATCAAATGTGGGGAGAGAGTCCATATTCCTCATGTCAGTGAAACAATATAAAAAGATCATGCCAGGAATCAGGAATCCATGGGTATTGTATTCTATTACTTGTGCTTTGCCATATTTAAGGACTGTCTGTGATTTTTTTTTTTTAAAAAGGTGGATATTTAGCATTACTTGAACATAATTTTGGTTTAAAGCACCACTAATACAAATTCTGCTTTGTCAATAACTGTGGGTTTTTTGGTCTTACCTTTCCTAGCTGGATTTGTATTTGCTCCTGTATTTTATGTGTGGTTTCTTGTTCCTGAAAAAGTGTTTTGTAAATGATAAATTGACGGCAGCCTGTGTCGGAGCACGTTGCCTTTGAGCAGCTGTGTTTGTGTCTTCCCTACCATTATGAAGCTGTTAAAGGAGAAAATACTGTGAGGATGAGTTCACACTGCAGGGTGGAGCTCCAAAAATCTTTGCTCATCATGCAGTAAAGCTCTTTGAGCAGCAGAACAGTCTTGCCAAAGCTTGTAAAAAAATCAGGTTTATTATGTTTTTAGCAAGTTAAGGCTTAATTTCTGTAGCTGTTTGCTTGGTGAGTTAGCCAGGGACTAGAGAAAATTACTTTCAAGCTAAAATTTGCGCTGTCTGATATGGAAGTCTTTAATTACTGGCATGTGTGAGTGTAAAGGTGCTACTGAATTATTTTTTTTTTACTGACCCTTTATTAAAGATAATTTTCCTGATCAATACTTACAAATCTGGCAGTGAAGTAAGAAATCTTTTGAAAACACAAATTAGGACGCTGCCTTTTCCTTTCAAACAAGGATAAAAGAAAAAGAAAATGATTGAATTTGGCTTCCATTTTGCATGTTTTACGGGCATTTTGGGGTTTGTGTGTGTGCTTTCTTCTCTTCTTCCTCTCCCTCCCACCCTGTCAAACACCTCTTTAGAAATCTGGCTTTTCCGAGGCAGGAATGGGAGTGCCAGGGGAATGGAAAGTTTGCTGCAGGACTGACAGGGTTTCCTGTTGCTAAGTTCAACAGAAACAAAATAACAACTGCACTATATTAAGGTCATTTCAAAAAAAAAAAAAGCAACCAAAAAGGAGTGGAGGCTTATAAATAGAGCTTAATTCACACGTGTGGGCTGGGTCAGAGCTGGCCGGTGAAAGCCATCGCGCTTTGTGCCTCTCCTGCCACGTCCTGACTCTGCTTTATTTAGTGCTGCCTCTTTCTGTAGCCAGGAGTCTTTCAGGTGCTCATTGGCTTCTCATTACAGAGCCCTTTTGTGGTTAGTGAAGGTGGTTTTCTTAACTTGTTGCAAATAGAAGTGTTGGTGCTTGCCCCCGGTCGGGAGCTGCAGGTATTTTGCAGCCTCACCGGTGCTGTCGGCACTTTTGGACCTTGGGAATTGTTGTTAACTCCTGGTTTATGGGTGAGAAGTTTGCACAAAGTGCATAAAAGCTTTTCATATGCACAAGTTACTAAAAACAAAGTCTTAAAGAGTGCAATTTCTTGTATTGTTCAGTCAGGCTGAAGGACAGTAGTTTGAGTACTGTAGAGAGAGAAGGGGGAAAACTCTTTCTTCTAAACTGGATTCTGAAGAATGAAAAATTGTGAAGAATTTTAGAATTAGCTGGATGTGTGATGCCAGTATTACATGTGTGAGATCTCACACTTTCTCCTGTTGTTTCACAAGACTCTCGTGCATGTCATGGAAAAGCTGCTGCTGAAAAATGTTTAGGGAAAGTAATGGTCTGTAGGGTTATAAGCACTGAAGAGAAAATAATGGAAAAATGTTTTTTTCAGTTAAAATGAGGTTTTAAATTGTCTGTTTCTTAAATTTTCAGAATGTTTTCTCCAGAAGTTGTGTCTGTTCAGCTATAAAACTCAGTAACCAGAACTTCCCAGACTCCTTTCATGGAGGGCAGTGGGGGCTTATCGTGACAGAAACTCTCCTGATCCTTATCTTCCTGCTTAGTTTGGGTATCCTGAGTAGAGCTGAGACAATCACTTGATGTGATCTATTAAAATGAGATGTCAGCATTTTTAAAATGGAGTAATTTTTAATAATGATGAGAAATTTGGTTTGGCTTCTGCATGCTGCGATATTAAAAGTATTGAAAATGGAGGCTGGTGGCTCCAGCATCATAAAAGTAAAGCAGCAGTTTGAAATGAACTGTACCCTGATGCGCTTCTCTTGTGTTGATCCCAGAAACGAGTTGTGATTCATTATTTGCTGAATCTCTGTCTTCACCTGGCAGGATGGATAAGGTTGTACTGTTGGGCTCATCCAACAGCTTTGGTTGTCTGAGCCTGTGGCTGAGCAACTGTAGCTGGCTGACCTCAGGAACAGAGTTCACTGGGAAATAGCCTTCCCACTGCATTTATTAATTTTATTAGTTAGTTCCTATTGAGTTAATGCGTCCTACCTTTACCAGAGGAATTAGTTTTTAATTAGTGTCTGTGTTTTCAGAAGTTGCAGAGGATGAAGCTTGGAAAAGTCTTGCACATTCATCCCTCCACTGGTGCAAGTAGTGCAGTAACTTGTGATATATCAGCAAGGTCACTTTCTGGGGGGAAACTTGCAATTTTTCAGACATGTTGTGGAAGATGGAAGTGTGTTTGTAACACTCATCTGACATCAGGTTGGGAGGGATTGCAGGCGCTTGGGAGAACAGGGTCAGGGTTCAGAGTGACCTTAAGAAATTGGAGAGCACATCCAGATAAGAGATAAAAGCAGACAGAGAGTGCTGCATTTGCAAAGGAGAAAGCAAAATGCCCTTTTACCAAGTCAGGTTTAAGCTGGAGAGCGATGGTCAAATAAGACTGAGGATTTTTAGTGGATTACAAATGAATTCACAGCAAGAGCTGTTGCAAAAGAGACAAGTCTTGTTTTGAGTTGTATTTGAAGGAGTGTCCTCCGTGAGGTGCAGGAGCTGACTTACTCATGTGTGGCACTGTGGAGCCACCATCAGTGCCATCAAATCCAGTTTGGGGTGCCCTGCTTGAAGGAGGACATGGCCAGATTGGAGATTGTCCAGAAGGAAACAATGAGAAGAGATTAAGAAACGTGAGAAGAGATTAAAAGAACTAAATTTATTCAGTGCAACAAAAAGAAAACCATTGTGCAATCCAGCAGTCTGCCAACATGTAATAGTGGTTATTAAAGTCCCAGATTTTCATGGCAGTTTAATTTACTGATTTGCTAATTTGCCAGGATGATTTAGGCTGGATGTTGTGAAAACATCCTGTTACCATCATAAAACTGTTGCAAGACCACCTAGGGAGGCCAGGAAACCTCCTGCGATGGGAGTTGTTACAGATAAGAGAGATGATGCTGTCAGGACAGAGCCTCAGGTCTGTTGTTGCCCACTGGTTTTGGTTTGTAGGGCCCCAGGTTTGTGCTTTGCTGAGCAGGGAGAAGAGCAAGGAGCTGCTTGGCCAGAGTCTGGCAGGGTGAGCAGAGGAGGAGGACTGGGACAGCAGGACTGCAGGAGATGAAGGAGGGAAGAAGGAGACAGACTGAATGGGGTGGAAAAGAGCTTATGGGAGAGAGTAGAGACCCACAGGGCACTGAGATGAATGTTGGGGTGGACAGTAGGTGTGAAGAATGCTGAGATATTTCCTTCCCCCTAGTTGTAATTTCTTAGGTTTCTCTTTCTTAGAGTCAGCAGATAAATGGAGAAAATTCTGGCCAAGGTGTACAGTGGCACCCACCTCTTGTGGCTGGTGCTGGTGCCCGTTGTTGGTCAGATCAAGCAGTGCTTCATGGTTCCAAACTACTGAACCTCACTGGTGTCCCAAGACAAGGGGCTGTTGCAGCTCTCCAGTTCACTTTCTTAGGAATTAACTATTTTAACAAACTGCGCACCCTGAGGACCTGACAAAATTCAGGTTGTCCGTGTGCACTGAAGTCCATTTTCTCCTTCTGTATGGGTGTACACATGTACATACTATGGGATGAGGGTTGCAAATCCCTTTTTTTTTTCAAAAGGCCTGCAGAAGAGCATGGGAATCTCTTCAACAGCTTGGGCAACTTCAGAGCAAGTGGCTGAAGCGCTGGAAATGAATCAGAGCCCGGTCTGGCGGTGGAAAGTGCAGGCTTAACAATGGGCTGTGTTCTCACCCAGCCTCTTTAACATCACTTGTGTAACCCCCTCTTTGTAAATGTTGTCCTGTAACTACAGTAAACATGGAAAAACTGAGCCAGAAAGGAGCCTGCCCTAAGCCTGGCATTAATGCTGAAGGGTGACACACGCTTACCCATTGGGTCAAGGCTTTGACTAAGTCATCTGCCAGGCCCTTTCTCACACCCACCAGCATCCTGTGTCTGCCCCGGATGCTCAGAGCAGAGGCTTTGAGCTCAGTGAGGAAATTGTGTCAGATGGGCAGCGCTGCATGAATTCATCACTGTGCAGGACACATCACCCCGGCTCTCACTGCTCAAGCTGTAGGGAGAGAGAATAAAAGCTGGGAGAAGGAAAAGAAAAAGAAACTCAAACCAGGCTGGCGTTCTTGTTTGGCCTTTACCGTTACTCATGCCTTAAAGGCATTTATCCAACTGTTGTGGCAGGTTTTTTGTCCTGCACTGAATTTCTCCGGGTGCTGCAGTTCCGATGCCTTTTTGTCCCGAATGCTGATAATCCTCAGCTCGAGGCAGCAGTTTCCAAGCTCAGCCACAGGATTCACGGATGTTAGGGAGGGAGGCAGGAACGTGGACACGGAGCCAAATCCCTGGCTCAGCACAGGGATGCTGCTCCCAGGTCTGGCTCGGGGCAGATGAAGGCGCCTGCGCTGCCCCCGCCATGGCCACAGGGCTTGTGCCAGCCCCGCTGACCTCTGGAGATGGTGAGTTCATTCTCCTCCCCTTACCTTCCCCTTCAGCCACTGCTCTTCAGAGGCAAAGATTGCTGCATGATACTCTGGGTTTTCATCATTTCCTCATTTTCTCTAACAAAACATCAGACTCCGCCATCCTCCCAGTAGCAGCTGCAAAGGAAGTTTATCCCTCTGGTTTTTTCACACACCTTGTTGAAAGCATCAAGATCTACCTGCAATTTTATTTATCCATCTGCAGACACTATTGCCTCGAAGGCAGATTTGGGTGTTTATTCTTGCTGTAGTTTTGAGATGAATCAGATTGAAGACAATTGTTTAATAACTGCAATTCTTCTGCAATGCTCGCTTTTGGCTTGCTTCAGACAAAGGGGTTCACTCATAAATTAGATCAGTGTATTAAAGTAGCTTTCAGAGGCCCTTTTTAGGATCAGGTTTCTGTTATTTTACACGTTTTTAAAATACAGATCTAACAGATGTCAAGTATAGGAACTCCTGGGTTTGGAGTTCTCTTCCAGTGGTTTGATACCTTCATTTTTTATGCAGTCATGAAAGTATGGATCCATACTTTCCATAAAATAATGGATGTGTATGACTGTTACTGTAGCAAAGGAATGCTGGCACTGAATATTGTACCTTAAGAAGGAAAATGTTGTGCTATTTTTGAGTGGTCCAATCTCTTTTATCCTATGGGTTCTTTTGTTTGTGTTTGAAATACCTTAAAAGTTTTGTGGTGTAACTGTTGTACAGTAGACATGGTTACTGCACTCTGAATTCCTGGTCTAAATATAGAGGAAACTAAGATGATAACACGAGAGACCAAATGTGGACTTTTGACGGAGGCTGCTTTATGATGACAAATGGGTACTTTGGTCTATCAGATCGCTGGGTTTTTATCCTTATTTACCTCCATTCTGATACTTTGGAAGCCAGAGTTGACCCCTTACAGTGTAGACAGGCGACCATTTATGCTTTTCTATAGACTTATATTGCAGTTCATTGGAAGTTACACCACCATAGAGAGAAACCTTATAAATACAAGAAATAGATTTTAAATTATATTCCCATGTATTTCTTCTGGGGTTTTATGACTAGTTGTGGGACAGACAGGAACAGCTACCTGAGAGATGGACAGGGACCCTTGGCCCCTGAAGCAGGCTCTACCAATATCCAGGCATGGCATTTCTGACTTTAATTTCCAGCAAAGGGTGAAAAGAATACTGGGAGTAAGAAGACAAGAAGTACTGTTAAACTTTTTCCATGGAAACATGGAATCGAAATGCATGTAGCCTCATGGTTCTTTCACAGATTTCCCTTTCTGTTATTGTTCTCAACCTTTTCCCACCTATTTTAGGTTGTCTGCCTTCCCGTATTACATTATTTTCATGCAAAGGTGGAAACCTGTTTTGTTTTTTTCCTCCAGCATCTCTGCTGTTTCTGCTTGGTGTTACGTACACATCCTGGTGTGGCCCAGGGTGACTCAGCTGTGTTGCAGAATGTTTCTGGGCTTGAACTGCTGTTTAAACATCAGATGAGATAAAAGCCTGGCTGATAACTACGTGTTTGCCTTGTCATGCAGCATCCTTGCACTGAGCAGACTGGTGGCTCTCTGGCTTGGCAGGGACACCTTTGCAGAGTACAGGGCAGACTGGTGCTGGTGGAGAGGTCTTTAAGTGTGGCACTGTGAAACAAGAATAGATGGTTAATGCTGCAGTGGATGATTAAAACATCTTCGTCTACCCAGAAGGGCTGTGTGATTTAGTACCCAAGCATGTGATACCTAAAATAAAAGCTTGGGAGGGAGTGGGTTTGGCTGAGCCGAGGCAGCTGCAGGTCAGGATTAAAACCCAGGGCAAGGGCAGTGCCTTGGTGTGGTGGTTGGCTGTGGGCAGCCGTGGCTGTCCTTGCTGTCATAACACCAACTTCATTGGAACTTTCAAGTGAAGGAAACTTCTCCATTTTGGTAGAAGACTTCAGTCATAAGTCATGCCAAAGAAGAGGTGATGTCTCCCAATGCCAGGTGTAAAGCATGGACAAGAGTGATGTTTTTTATTGGGACCCTAGAGCACGTAGACACAAAGGATAAAAGTTTCTTCTCAGTGCTGCTTTAGCTCCTCGCCATCGCCACTTTGGTTTTTTGCTGCTGTGGTCTGTGTTTCGGACTTCTGCTTCAGAATAACCCCAGCACAGAGGCTGTAACAAGAATGTGAAAAGAGTTTTGCAATGGTTTAGTAAAATATACATGATCAGCTGTATAGGAAATAGCAGATGGGAGCAAATTCTAAACCCAGGCTTTCTTTTGCACTTGGGCTCTTGCAGCTAATAAAGTTCTTCTCCTTCCACTTCTCTTTCTGCTTCGCCTATGCATTTAATTTATGCCTAAATAAGCATGTACTTGATGTAGCAAACTTTCTGATTTTCTCTTGAGCAGTGGTGAACTTAACTGCTCCCTCCCTTCTTCCTTACTGTGTTTATCATCCCAGTGCCAGTGATGTACTTGGTGAAAGTGAGGGCGGTAGCTGTGCCCAAGAGACTAATCCAAAAAACAGAGCAAATATTTCTGGATTACCTTGTTTGCTTTCTCTTCTGTTTGTGCAGTTTGAAACAGAGGAATTGTTGCTATTCTGTGTTTAACCTGAGTTGTGCTGCTCTCCTTTCAGACCTGATGAGTGGCTTATGGTTTCCTCAGCCTGGTTAGATATTGCTTCTCCCTAAAGACTTTGCCCTGCTGCCATTACAGCCACTTAACAGTAATTTCTCCTTATTTTTGCACACAGTTATTTGGGGCCATATTCCTCCCTGCATCTTCATCCAGTAGCACGTGCCTCCCTCTCCTGGAGCATTTCCACCTTCCCCACTGGCACAGCAGTGCTGTGTTTACAGGTACCTCGGGGCTGGGTCTGCCTGTCTCTGGCTGTGCTCTCCCTCCTCGTGTGGTGTCCTTCCAGCTGCTGAGATAAGAGGCAGGAATGTGAAGCCTCACCCTCGCTCGCTCATTAGTCTGAGCCCTGGTACTGAGTCTGCTTAGCATCAAGTGACTTGTTTTTCTTCTGTCTGAGACTATGCTTACCTCCATAAATCACAAAGAGATCATAATCCTGACTTACTTGACACTGAACTTTTGCTTGGTTTCTTAACACAGCTGGACATATTAGATGGCGTGAAAGTGGTTGGGAGGAATATTTCCAAAATACACATTTTCAAAGGCTGGAGGTGCAGTTCTCCGAAACGTTAGTTTCAGTCTGAGATCTTATGTTTAGGGGTATGAAATATCTTCTCCTTCTCCAAAATACTGTACTGATCTTTACCAAAAGCATGGAGAGGGATTGGATGCTAAAACCTACTGAGATTAAAGAAGGGTTCCTTGGTATTTTGTTCTGCTATTATTTTTTATTTAGCTCACTGTCCATAACAAGGTGAGGGAATGCTTACTGACCTGCTTGCCCAGGCGGAGGTGGATAAGTTTTAGCTGCAAATGCCTGCACACCAGGGGTAAAACAGAGCAGTTATGGACCTTTTTGAGCTTTTTAAAAGAGAAGGAAGTTTGCTTGCATCATGTCCAGATATTCCAACCTGCAGATGACTGAAGAGAGGTGTGACTCTAAAGGTTGAGGTCCCATGGTCTTCCAAAGGGAAGGGGTGAGAGAAAGTCCTTTCCTCCCTGCAGCATCTGCTGAAATGGGGTTTAGGGCATTCTGCAAATTCTGGGTTTTAATGTGTTTTGAGGAGACATTGAGAGGCAACTCAAAAGGCTTTTTTTGTTCATAGCTGTATACTTGGGGGACAGTGTTTGATTTTTCTTGTCAAGCCTTTTTTATTTCTTGTTTTCTGTCTTTGAGGAAGCTGAGGTCTACTTCGTATGCTATAAATGATGAAAAAAGCACCCAGCAGACTGTAGATGGATCCTCTGCCTTTGTTATAAATCTATGTATATAGACTAAATAAATAGCTTCTTTCTGGGCTTAAAATCCTTACAGTGCACCAGACAACAAAAATTTGCGTCTTGGAGTAGCTCCGAGAATTCTTTAATGCTGAAATATCTCCTCTGCTTGCAGACCTGGGGCTCTCCCTCCTCCAGATAAGCAGTTTCTGTTTAAACTGGGTTTTTTTATGACTGTCCTTTTGGGCAGGCGTTGGCACAACCAACAGAGACTCTAGGAGGGCATGGCAGGGAAATAAGAAGTTTGAAGGTAAGATTTAACAAGTCCTCTCTGTTAAAAAGAGCAAGGGGGGAAAAAAGTCTGTGCGTGGGGTATTGGCTTTCTCTGGCTCTTGACAGTTTGAATGTACACTGAAAAAGGCTGGAGCTCTTTAAAAGCTTTATAAGTTGTTTTCTTCTCTTTCAAGAAAACAGAATTTAGATAGAAACAGATTGTTTCAACTAGCAGCTGAACTAAATGTTGAAAATAGGATGTTTCAGCTGAATTTGTTGGTTTAGTTCTTTTGGTTAGGTAATCATTAGATTCGCAGGAAAAGTACATTCTGTTTTTATGCAAGGCTTGCTGCGAGCAGCGCGTGTTCCCTGGCTGGGAAGCAGCGCTGTCTGAAGCACCAGAGACCTTTTGGCAGGTTGGCTCTTACAATATATTGTGTGTCGTCTTTCACAGAGGATGTTGGCAGATGTCTGGATCCTGGCAAGGAAGGGAGGCAAGACAAACCTGGGCTTTGCTGTGGGTTGCTGTTGAAGTGGGGATGGGAGCCGGGAAGATGGGCAGTGGAGGGTGTTCAGTCCCTGGTTCGGGGCAGACAGCAGCAGCAGCAGCAATGGGGTGTCTTAAGCCAGTCTTTAGATGAGTGAGGTAACACAGGTGCCCGTTTGGGAGATTATTTCCTTAATTTCTTGCCTGAGGCTGGTGAGCAAGACCAGACTTGGGGCATATTCAGCCTTTTCCCCCCCCAGACTCACAGTACAGGGGAGGGAACAAGGTGCCGACTGCAGCCGCTGAAGAGAGACCAAAGTCAGGAAAGGAGCCCAACTTTTATTTTCTTCCAGTCTTACCGAGTGGCCTAGCCAAAAAAGTGCATAAAATAACAACAGCTGTTGAAAAAAGTCTAAATTGTGTGCCTGTATTAACAGATGTTTCCATAAGGCATTGATTTTTAAGTTAGCTCAGCTTAAATACAGTATGAGGGTGAAAAGAGTCAGAAAGGTAAAATCTATCTAGGAGATGTTTCTCTGCCTTGGAGAACTTTATAAGCTGTCAGAGAAGCCATAAACAAAGTTGCACCAAAATATATAGTGGCTTTTAGTTTAAATTGTGAAGATATTTTGCTTTCAATAGCTTTCAGATCTTTTGCTGGGTATTTTTGCTTATGCGTCTGCATTAAATAAGTCCATTTAACAAAACCTGATCCTCTTATAAACATGGAATAATGACAGTATCCCACATATGGGTTTCATTAATTTTTGCATGTTTTGAAGTTGCCTTTTTTTTCTCCAAAAGGCAAACTTCAGAAACAGAAGAGACTAGTGCTGCATAATAGCCAAAAAAGAGTAGCTGAGGAATAATAACTCAGAGTAGTTAAATTATTTAACTGCTGCATAACAGAAAGAATTTTTTTCCTATAGAGAAGGATGCTGCATAATCTGCATTCCTCCCAGTTGCTGTTAGTGGCTTGCTTTGATGGAACTGGCATCAGTTCTGCTGGTTATCTGCAAACTTTTGTGCTCCTGAGTCTTGTAAATGTTTTGGATTTTAGCCTGAAGAGAAAGCTTCAGAACATTTTCCCCTTTCTTCCTAAGAAAACAAAACCAACCCTTTCCTTGTAGTCCCTGGTGAGAAATCTCAGATGTTCCATTTTCCTTATCTACAACGCAGCAATTTACAGCTTCTGGGACAGTCCGAATCAGAAGGATAACTCAGGGAAATTGCAGGATGTAATAAATGCTGCTTTTTTGACATTTTTGGCCCCGTTTATCATCATCCATTGGCTTAAATGCATTTATCTATTGAAAAAAGCTATTAAATATATGGAAATGCAGCAGCAGTGGCAGGTGGGGAATGAGAGAGGGGAGCACAAAAAGGCAGCAGCTGAAACTTTCCTGAAGCACCTGTATTGGCCTGGCATTCCCCACGTTTGCAGGGACATTCCCTGGCTTTAGCTGAGTGGAGAGGCAGAGGAGCAGAGCTTGGGATGCATTGTTCAGCTAGGAATCACCCTTGCAACAGCAGATGTTTCTGTGGAGGGATCTTTGAAAAGCTGCTAGAGATGTAGGATATGTCAGTTTATAACCTTAGAGTAAATATTTTATTATTTTTCTGGAGCAGCATCAACGGTTGAGAAAATTCCTTGTTAATGGTGATGCTCCCACATCTCTGGCTGTTCATTGTACATGTTTTATGCCCTGAAATTCCTTTAAAAATGTTTTCTAAAATTAGGTTACAAGGGAGATCATGGATTGATGTAGCAGACCTTGATGATGGCTTTGTGGACCCAGTGAATCCTTCCCCTTGTATATACAGCTTTAGTCCCGAGGGATGAAAGTGGGGTAAAAATGGATAAAAACAGGTTTTTTTCCACAGGGTCAACATTCTCTCCTGGGCTCTTGAGCTGTAAAGACATGTTTGTTTAATATTCTTTACAGAGGACTACCAGGGAAACGGATAAAACAGTGAGCGAAGGAATACTCATGTGGTCCTAAAGCAGACCTCCCAGGCGGGAGCTGAATTCCAAATGCCTCCTCTCAAAGTTTGCATTGGATTTTATTTCAAGTTTCCAAATGCACGGGGAGAGGGCACGAAAATATTGGTTGGATACGGGTGCAGGTAGGAGGGTGAGCTGGAGTGTCTGTTATTGCTGTGAGAGGGGCTTGGCTGCTCTCAGAGCATCTCAGTTACCCGTGGGGGCTGAGATCCTCCTTGCCACAAAGCAAACAGAAAAATTGGAAGGGCAGAACAAATGCCACAGTGTCCTCAATGCACTGCCTTCATTAGCAGCCAGGCAAAAAGCTGACCTGGGAATATGATGGGGCCTTTGTACAGTGCTCTGCTTTCCCACTGCTTCCCCTCCCAGATTTTCAATTACAAGATGAAAGAAAAGATAACTTTTTCCCTTTTGACAGAGTGCCTGGCCAGGACAATACACTGGGTCGTGTGGGCTTCCTAAGGGCTGAGTCCTAGGGACTTCAGTTAAAAAGGGAAAAAAAAGAAAAGAAAAAAAAAAAAAAAGAAGGGAAGCTGAATCATTTTCTGGCATGATTTATTCATTTGAATGACCCATCTCTGTTTTTCAGTTAGATTACAGGGCCTTAAACTGTAGGCATGAAAGAATGGTAAAAGTTGAATAATTTCCTCAGTTCAAGATGTGTCATTTTTATATTGTCCATTAATTTCACTCACTCTTGCCATACGTCATTTTTGTTGGGCTTTATCCACCAATTCATCTACATAATCTGCTACCCTGTCTCTGTTTTTAGCTAGAGATATAATTCTTCAGAGAGAACCATCCACCAGATGTCTCATGGCACTGATGTCATGTTATGCTGAGGCATCCTGGAGCAGCTCAGGCGATGCCTGCCTGCTCCTGTCCCCTGCCCACAGCAGTGAGGGTCATTTCAGAGTACAGGGATGATTCCTGCACTCTGGAAATGTCAGGTGCTTTGTTTTCCTGCACACAAACTCAAACTAATTTTTAACCTCATGCCTTGGACTGTAGAGATTCAGTCTTTCTAGAATGTGTTGTTATGGGAAAACAGAACATTGGTTTTTAGTTGTGTAAATCAATACTTTATTATATCCTATATCTATCTCAATCGTGTCAGAATGGGCTTTTTTATTATAGATGATATAAAAATGAAAAACTCCTTTGATTTTTGCATTTGTGAACATTATAGATTATGAAACATCTCCTTTTTCTTGCATTTGAGACAAATGCAATGATCTCTTCCTTAACTCCTGTGTAGCACAAATTATTAGACAGTGCTTGACTGGGCTTGAGCAGGCCTTC
Organism: Pomatostomus ruficeps; assembly: GCA_013400735.1. NCBI lineage: Eukaryota > Metazoa > Chordata > Aves > Passeriformes > Timaliidae > Pomatostomus > Pomatostomus ruficeps. The sequence goes on along the minus strand of VYZT01056725.1, from coordinate 388,651 downwards.
AGGTATTTGAGGCACAGTCTGTGTAAACCAATTTCAGGTGACTGATACAATGTTTATGGTGGTTTGAAGACTCCTATAAATGCAATTCACTATTTTAAATACTTTCATTTATATCATTATCCTTCCAGATCCAAGAAATTGTAATCCTGCCTTTAGAGCGGAATCACAGTAATTAGTGAAGATTATCACTCGTTGTGTGCATGTAAGATTTACATGTTCATTGTCAGCAACTGAAAACCATAAAGGAAAACATAAGCAGATCTATGGTCCCCAGCTTTATTGCTGGATGAGATCAGAGATGTGAATGTCATTTCTTCAGAGGCAGCTTCAGGCTGAGCTGGGCCAGCCGAGAAAAAGCATTATCTCCCTTTCACTTGTTTTGGTTGCAAATGATGTTATTCTTTACAGAACTCCTCATTCTTTTTGTGTTTGACCCAATCTATAGGTCGTTAGACCCCATGCCCTGGGGGGAAGGAAGTGCCTGAGCACGGGAGCAGCTGACAGGAGGACACAGGGGACATGCAGCTGATTTGTGTCTGCAGTTCATGGCTCAGGTGCTCCTGGACAGCCAGTTTTGGGACTGTTCCTGCTTTATCCACTCATGTTTTCCCTTCCCTATTTTCAGGATGTTGGAATTCACAGAGCAAAGCAATGTGTCCAGTGCTTGACAGCAGAAGTATTTCTCTCAACTCCCATAACACGCTAAATAAATATCTGTGGCCTGGTCCAAGATCCCAGAGCACTTCAGCCAGCTAGACATCCCAACCGCGGTTATTTTTGGTAAAGGAAGAAGCAGATCTTGCAAAGTGATGTAGAGTCAGCTGAGGGGTTGCTAATCTCTTGTGTGGGTTGTGTTTCTCCTGTAGCCATTTGGGAGCAGTAAGATGGGCAGTTGACTTCCTCTGGAAGGATGTTCAGGCATGCTCCATAGCTGACCAAAGCTCCGGCATTTTTCTGAAGGTTATTCGGACAATAGAAATTCCTGAAAAATGTACACTGAGTGTCTGAGAAATATTAGAAAAAGGGAAGGTCAGGAAGTGGCTGAAGGTCTCTCAAGGTGTTTTTGTATTTTCTCAGAACACACGCTCTGTGTATCCGCATGTCTGACAGCTTTCCAAGCCCTCCTCATTCCCTCCTGGCTCTTCAGCTGTTCGTTAGACGGTTCTGTCTTTGAGCTCAGACACAGGCCGCTGCAGCTGCACAGTGGATTGCTTAAATCCAGCTCAGTTGTCCCAAAGTGTTGCTCTGTGAAGAAATGCCTCTCTCCAGACCTTGGTGTGCATCTATGATTTAAATAGGGAAGTTTTGCGAGAGTCCCAGGCTGGAGAATAAGACTTGTGTTGGTACTGTGAATGATTTGCTCCAAGGATTAAATCAAACTGATGAACATGGAGGTGTTTTAGGACCAGGATTGTGAAGGTTTGTTGCTGCATCACTGACCTTCCCCCTTAGAGTAGCACAGATTTGCCACAGATGGGATCCCTGGGATGTCTGGTCATGGGGACTGTCCATGTCCGTCTCTGTGACTCCTATTCTTTCCATGCCCTACCTCACTGGGGAATTCAAAATCACAGCCAGCCTTTTGGAGCCACTTGTGGCTTGGTGGGACACTGGTGGGTCATGCCATGACCAGAGGGATGCAGCTCTGGCCCAAAGTGCCACCACCCCACACGGATGCAGATGGACAGGCACGGTGGGACTGGGTCAGCCACAGAACTCCTCTCAGTGTTGCAGTGCTCCTGCAAATATGCGAAATGCCATGAGAAATCCAGGGCTCTTGGCCAGGCTCTGTGGTGTGAGTGCTCCGTGTGGTCAGCAGCAGCCTGGTCAGCTTCAAAATCCACCTTGGAGCATCCATCTTGGCCTGGTCCCACGTGGGCGCGGACCTCCCTCCCGGCAGACACGATGGATGTGCTCTCCCTTCCAGACTGGATGTGCTCCTCTTACAGGCTTTGCAGCATTAGAGTGCAGACTTCCTTTGCCTTATTTAGTTTTAGGAAAAAAGCGTTATGTTTTGTCTATCCTTGCGAGTGCCAGAAATGTAAAATTTTTAAAAGCCTTTCCAAAAAGCTGCTTTCTTTTAAGAAAAGAGCAATTGAAATTGTAATTCTTCTCTCTTACTGTCTGATGAATTTATTATCACCTGGTTTTAGTGCCCAAAAGTGTGTTTTGCCTTGCTTAAAACAGGGAGAATTTTTTTCCTTTCATCTCCTGCTCCATGAGTTCCTATCAGAGCCATGGTTAAAATGTTAATATGCCTGAGTATTTCTGCAGATTGCATCATTGCAGTGTTTCATAACGATATGGCAAAAGTAATTTGAAACAGATAACAATAGTGCAGTCTGTTTCAGGATAACCATGATTTCCTTGTCATTAAGAGGTCTGTTAGCGGGTGGAGGAGGAGGAGGAGGAGTTTTATCTGGATGAGTTACAGATCGTATGGTGTGATCAAGTGCCTTTTTTATTTTTTTTCTTCCCCCTCTTTTCCTTCCCTTGAAATCCGCAGCGCTGGACTTGGGTTTGGATATGAAATGATTGGATAGTTTCAAACTCCTGTCTGCACAAAGCAGCTCAGAGCTTCCAGATGTTTTCAATAACGAGCCCAGAACTGTCGCATCAGCAGCCGGTGGCCGGGGCTGCTGCTCACGTCTCCGCTCCATTTTGAGCAACTCGCCAAAAAGAGAGAGAATTATTTACTTGTTAGAGTAGGGCTTCTTTAATTTAATCTTTATCTTCTGATTGCCTGTTTCATTGTGTTTCAGAGCATAAATACTATATACTGTCTAAATACTTGCATGGCATTCAAGGACTGCCTTAAATAGCTGGACAAAAGAGACTGGAAACCTTTGTTCTGCTCTGTCCGGGCTGAGTCGTGCCTGTGTGGATGGCAGGCTGTGTGCAAGGCGAGATTTCTAGCTTGAAACAATGCAGCAAAAGCCCCACCTAATGTGGGAACAGAGAGATGGTCTCCCAATGGAGAGTGTGTCTGGCACGTTATCTTCTATTTGTTTATATTACGTTTTTCCCCTCCTTCAACAGGAAAGTCTGGAAATGAAGATGAGATGGACTTTGAGTGTCCGTAGTTGTCACTGGCCTCCTATCTTGGCTGTGAGTCAGGAAAATAACCACAGAAAAAACTCTTGGAAGAAATTAGGGATTTGGAAGCTAAAATTAAAAAAGACAAAGAGATGGGAGAGAAGGGGTTATTTTTTGCCAGTCTATTTGTTTGCTTGTGTTGATTATTCCCCTCTGCGGCTGAAGGTGTAGGGGAGTCAAGGAAATCAATTGACAACCTTTACTAGATGAAGACACATAATTTTGGAGTAAGGCAGGTCATCATCTTGGTTCACAGGACATGCACCAAGTCCTGGGATATGCACCACATCCTGGAACGCATCCTGTGCTCAGAGTCACCCAGCCTGACATGGGTTTGGTGGCTTCCCTGGCTGATTCTCTCCACCTGTTGCACCTTCCACCTGAACTTTCTGTTCCCTGCTGCCCTGTTGAAGGACACACTGGGTTACTCGTGGCTTTTGGCCATCCCAAAATGCTTGTGCATAGCTCAGGGAAAAAAAAAAAATTGGCCTGCTGCTGTCAAAGTTGCACATCTCCCAGTGTGTCTCCCATCTGCTTTGACTGGAGATGTTTCTCATTTCCCCTTCCCTGCAAGAAGGGTGAGGCAGCGTGAGCCACAAAAGTCTGGGTGTTGGTGCAGCTACAAGTTGGCCCCATCTTGCATCTCTGTTGAAAATGCACTGTCACAGTGATCTCACCTGGCAATCTCCTCTGCATAGGGGCATTGCTTGGGCCGTGCAGCTGGACATCTCTCTATGGTTGCCAGAGGAACTCTGTGGACCAAAGGTGAAGTGCTTTAAATGGAGCATCTGAGCAGAGCTGTGCAGTTGTTGTTTGGATAAATCTTGGCTGGGTATACCAGCAGCTGTAATTAAATTGATTTGAAAACAAACCTATCTGCTCTATCAGTTGGAAAAAAAAGGGTGCTCCATGATGAAACATTAGAGCATCATTAAGTGACTGTTGCAAATTCCTACACCTGAACTAAATTCACATACTTTGTTTATGGGTTCTTGTCTTGTAAATTTAGATTTGAGGAAATCCCTGCCTTTTATGGTAGTGCTTGAAGGGCTGGAATGCTGTCACAGCCATTTCTGATTCCTCATCTCGATGGGCACATGATTGCTGGGATTCATTACTTGTGGAGAAAACTGGTGGCTCCAGAAAGTCCCCAAAGTATGACCACATTGTGTGTGTCCTCATACTGAAAGCAGAAGCTCTGCTCGTTGTTGGAGAGAACAGAGCCAGGGATTGTAGCTGTAAGAGAGCCTCGTAGAGGAATCCTCCTCAGTTCAGCTGGAGATGAAGCTTTGGGATGTGAGGGAGAGAGACTGGAGCGTAAGGAAAGTGTGGGGAGACACCTGGCCCTGACTAGGTAAGAGTGTCCCCATGTCCCTCACCGGGAGCAGCTTAGCTGCTGTGAGTGCCAGCCTGCTCCAGCGCCTGAGGACACGCTCAGGTGCCATGCCCAAGGCAGACCTTTGTGCTGGGGTGGCCACTGTCACCAAGCCTCAGGAAAAGATGTCCTTTGCTTGCTTACTGAGTCTGCTGAATCTGGAGGGTAGCTTTTTGTGTAATCTGATTGTACAGATTGGAGTGTCACATCCAGGAGCTCACAACAGTACGTAGTGGTTCTGTAAACTCCCATTTTTCGGTGTTTTGTGAGCAGGCACGAAGGGGAGTCAGTTCCTGTGTTACTCACAGGCTGTGGTGCAATGTTTGGGACAGTCGGAAGACTGGGTAGCAGTGGGAAGAGAGAAGCTGGAGCGCTTGCTTACAGCAGATGGGTTTAGATCCCCTCTGGAAGACTCATCTTGCATTCAAATGCTGAGGACTTGCGCTTTATCCGTTCCAGCGGGCTGCAGGGTTTGAGTCACCTTTGGCAGTTTGAGCTGGTGGCTCAAATCTTCTTATTCAACCAGGGAACAGGGACCACCCTACGGGACTGGATGAACAGACCTACAACCCCCTGCCTAAGCTCGGGAGTGGAGCAAATCCCAGCAGCAGGAGGTGGGCCAGCTCTCCCGGCGCTGCTGAGAGTGGCTTTTGGAGATCGGCAATTAAACCTTGGGTTGATAAATTTTCAATTCTGCATTTCCTGCTTTGTGACATGGGATTCAAAATTGCTGCATTTTCAGCTTTTCGATCTAGCAAAGCAGCAAGTTCTGGTTGCTTCAAACTCCCAGTCACCAAAACCTCCGCTTCCCCTTTTCTTCTCTCTTTTTTTTTTTTCCTTTTCAGTTTGAACCGCCCCCATTCCCTTTTGAATCGGTGAATGAGAGAATGTCTAAAGCCAGGGAAGTATGGAAAGATTTCATCCCTGGAGAGGTCAGGGTGGGGTGGAAAGCGGAGGGGGCTGCAAGGGGGCAGTTTGAAAACAGGAAGCCATGTGGCAGTGAGCATGCAGGGCCCAGCTGATATGAATGAGCTATTGAGAGCAGAGACTCGGGCTGGCCCCGCCATTAGAAAGATGAAAAACTCTAGGGTTGGGGTTTTTTTTCCCAAGAAAAAAAGCTCTGCCTTTCAGGCTAGAATAGAAGAGGGAAGATTGTATTTTCTGGACGACAAGTTGCTCAAATCTTTGCTCTGTGTTGCAAACAAACCAAGAATAAAGTAAATGACTGATTTCCCTTTTTTTTTTTTTTTTTTCCCATGTGCACTGATTAAATCATAAGTTTCCATTCCTGGTTTATGAAAGCATTAACCGTGAAACTGTCTTTCATTCACCTGGCCTGGGGGAGTAGGAAGAGTTGTTTTACCTCTCAAAAAATGCGTCCCTTTGCTCTCAGTCTTGTTTTGGACCGAGCAAACACACCAAGTGCCTGCAGCCAGAGGTGGAAGAGGCTGGCAAAGAAAAGCTGCTGCTTTCTCTTCCCCCACTCCCTCCTCTTTTTTTTTTTCCTCTCTCTGAATCATGCTCCCACAACTGCAAAGTAAATTTGAAAGCTGGGAGAACACTGGTGCAGGACTAAAAAGGCAAGCAGTGACGTCCCAGCCCAAATCAGGAGGGAGTGGCTTTATTTCATTATTTTCTTTCCTTTTGCCCAGTGCTGTCATTAGAAATTTAAACTTAACGCAAACCCAAGCCGTCTTGCCTGGTGAAAAGTGAACTGACTCGGAAGGAGGAAAGTACTTTTTTTATTGTTTCTTTCACTGCATGAGGGCGTGAAAAACAAAACACTTTGGTGACAGTATTTGCGTTGGATACGGAGATTGGTTTGTTTTTGTTTTTGTTTTTTTCCTGAATTAGACCCGTCGTGGCTGAGCCTACCTTCTGCCTTTGCACCCAGAGCGTCAGTGTTCCTGCTGCACACATCTGGCTTTTGTTCTCTTTTCGGGCAGGATTTGCATTCTGGTGCTTTTTGGATATCAGAGTTGTCTGGAAAACTATATATATATAAAACTACTATAACAGGAAGGCTGATACCATTCTTAGCAGTCGCAAAAAAAATAATCCTATATGTATAAAGCTGTCTTCAAATATCTTTTGTTTGCTATAAGTTCCTGCATTGCCTGTATAAGCAAGTCTGTTCCGAGAAGACTTTATCAGCTGGGCGCAGCGCTGGGATTTTCTTTTTCCTGTTCAGAAGCTCGAGCAGGCTGGTGTGCTGAGACACGGGGACTCCTCTGAGCACGGATGTGAGAGGTCTGGGGCTGTGATCAGCCCAGGGTTCATGGTGGGCTCTGCTCCTCCGCTCCCAGCTTTTTGGACAAAATGTACGAGCGCCACAAGAGGCGATACAGCCTGTGCGACATTTCCAAGGTGGACAGGACTGTAGATGTTGTGTTGTTAAAGGTATGATGTTTTTGTATGTTTATTTGTGGGTTCCCTTCCCTATCCCCAGGGCATTGGTCCGTTCCTTGTCATCCTTGTGTCCCCAGAGGGGAGGGACAGGTTGAAGAGATCTTCCCTTCAGCATGGAGAGGGTTTTGAGTGTTATCAAACCATTTCATGTCTAATATTATTACCTCTGCAACTGGGTAATCTCTTGTGGCATGCACTCTTTGGAGAGAGCTCCCTGGCCATCTTCCCTGCCCTCTGCCCTTCAACAGTCTCTGGTTTGAAATCTCAAGTGGATTTTCTGTGTGAGGGGCAAAGGGCTTCCATTTCCAGTGCACACTTCTGAGATTGAAAGGCACATGTTCCCCAAAAGTTGCATTCTGCCAAAAAAAGGCATGCTGGATCCTCCTTTGCCTCTGTTTTTTGTTTGTGTTAGAAGGGCTGCTGTGAGTCTTGTTCTTTGGGTGTGATTTTGTCTGAGGATGGGTTGGAGCAAGAATCAGGAGTGGTTCTTGGCTAATTGTCCCAGTGTGTTCCTCCTCTAATCTAAAATTAGCAAGTGCTCCACCAAATGGCACAATGGCAGTCTGGGAATGTCCTGTCTCTGTAACAGCTTTGTGGAGCTTCAGCAGTTTCCTGGCAGAGTGGATGGAAATAGGAGAGAAGCCAGAGGGACTGCAAAACACAGCCCAACTCAAGAGATCTGAATGCTCCTGGAAGAGCATTTCCTTTCCCTCTCCCTTTTTCTCTTTTCTCCTCTTAGCTCAAGCAGTGGGATTCTACATGATCATATGGCTTTCTTTTTAGGATTTTTGCTTCATGCTCTTGTTTCCAAGTCAAGACAAGAACATACAATAAATTTATTTTCAATTTATTCTTATTCTACTCTATCTGCACTAAAATAGACCTAGCTCTTGTTAACTTGCTTTGTTTATGAATGAAGGTGTTTTCCTTTAATTCATTGTGTCCATTGGTTTTTGGTGGCACAAATAGCTGTAAGTTGTGTTCTCTACCAGCTCAATTTTTTTGAGTATTTTTGAACTCTCATGTTACTGATGAATCCCATAGTATTCAGTCTGTAGACACTGTATGAGTCATTTAAAATGTTGTTTTATTGTGGACACTCTGCTTCTGTGAAATGACTGCTTAATAATTCTGGGGAGGAGACCTGCTACCCCTGACAATCCTGGTTGCCAATAAAAAGCACAATCTTTTTCTTTATAAACAGCATCTGAATGCCTGGGTTGAAATACAATTCACTAGAATTATCCAACTTCAGTATTTCTGATGTCATCAGTTTCTTAAATTAGTTTTTGTTTGGCAAAGCTTAGATTTTATAACAAAATGTGGCTCTTGTTAGTTCCAACTAGTATTTTCCTAATTGAGTTTCAGAACTGTGGGTTATACTGTCTGTTCCTGCAAATGACTCAGTGTCCATATATGTGTGCGTGTGTGCACGCATTGCTGCTCCCAACATGGGCTGTACAGCCTGCAGATGTTTAAAATAGGGAGGTGCTGGTGACAGCTACAGCTACAATCAGCTCTAGCTTGATTTTCAGTCATCCTTCATGTTTTCTCTGGTTTCTATAACATAACTGGTAGATGAAATGAAATTTTCATGATCTAGGGATCCAAGCCAGCGCTTGAGTGCGTCAGTGGCAGATCATCTCTTGACATTAATGGGAGTTGGATCAGGCCCTTAATGAGGGAGCTGGGGGTGGGGTTTCTGTTGGGTTTGGTTTTCATTAAAATACTGAAATAAAACTGTACCTTATCGAGGTCATTGTATTTTGGGGAGTTACGAGCACATGGTTTCTTAAGTATTGAAAAGCAAGTACATGTCCTCAGAACAGACACAAACCCAAATCAGATCCATCAAGAGTTGTTTGAGCTGGTGAAATTTTAACAAGATACCTGCAAAGCACCAAACAGCTTTCAGTTTGGCTGCAGGTTGACTCAGACAAGCTGCTGTTCCTTTGAGTGGTAGATGAACATGTTCTTTGCTTCATTTTAGGATAGGGAACTCAGTAATCATAGAATTGTTTAAGTTTAAAAGACCCTTAAGGTCATCAAGTTCAGCCATTAACCCAGCACTGTCAAGTCCACCTCTAAACTGTGTCCCTCAGTGCCACGTCTACACGTCTTTTAAATACCTCCAGGGATGGTGACTCAGTCGTGACATAGGAAAGAAAATCAGCTGCTGAAAAAGGACAACGGGAACAAGTGGTGAACAAGGAAGATTTTATGCCATTTTGGGCACTAATATAATGTTTATAAACGGGATTATATTTGCATTGATTGCATCCATTCTTAGATACAGTCGCAAAAGGATTTTTGGTTCCTACCCATTATTTTGCAATGCACGTGTCGTCTGAAGGGCCATGGTCTTCAGGCTCAAATTTCCATGTTTAGATTGTGCCTGAAACAGTGGCTTGTGAAGTTATGAAAAAAATGAACCTCAGCAATTTTGAGGGTTGATGCACATAATTATTTTTGGCTTTAGCATAGTTTCCTCCTCCGCCCCACATACGAAAAAGCAAGAGGCAGCAGGTTGCCAGCAGTGTCCCAGCCTCTGTCAGATGTAGGACTTGATCCCAGGAAGAAATTCCTTACTGTGAGAGAGGTGAGGCCCTGTCACAGCTTGCCCAGAGAAGCTGTGGGATTTCCATCCCTGAAGGTGTTCAAGGCCAGGGTGGATGGTGATTTGAGCAACCAGGAAAGCTGTCCCTGTCCATGGGAGAGGTGTTGGAACTGGATCATCTTTAAGGTCACTTCCAACTCAAACCATTCTATGATTCCATGATTCTGTGTCCTTTACTGGCTGCTGCAGCAATGCAAACTCGATGAACTGGAATCCTGGACTTAGTGGTTTGCCACTGCGCAGGGAGGCCTGGATGATGCAGAAATGACATAAAAATTTGCTGTCATTGTTCCTGCTGGGTTTGCATCGTAGCAGATGAGGGAGAAGTTGTGGGGTGTGTGGGATGTCTGCTTGTCTGAACGTTTTCCTGAGCTCTGAGCAGCTACGTGCAGGGTAAAGCAGTCTGTGCCGTGTTACTGCAAGCCCAAAATGGGAACTCTCAGTGTGCCCGTGTGTGCCTTGGCAGCCCTGTCTCATTTTTATGTTGTGCCTGCTACCACAAATAAAACTGTCGAGGGACAGGATACGAGCACCACGCCGGCTGGCACCTTGGGGGTACACGTGAGGTCAGACGGGCGTTCAAGTGGGGGTGAACAGGCAGTGCTTTGCAGAGTTACAGCTTAAGAACTGGGCTTGCTTTGGGAATGGGAGGCTGAGCAATCTCAGCTGGGAATGTTTTCTAACAGTTTTTGCCTTTATCTATATTTCATCTCTGTATGTGGATGCTCAAGCTGTTAAGGTAGGCACCAGGTTTTTTTTTTCACAACTGGGGCAATGAAGTTTGATTTTTTGGCTTTTTAGATGAACCAATCCCATTCAGCTTCCAATTAAAGATCAGAACATTATTCATTAAATTAAAAACAGCATTAATAATTAATCAAGGCATTTTGAAATTAAAGGGACAGAACTACCAATTAGTTGTTCTGCTTCCTGGCTGCTCTGGTAGCTCTACTCCAGCACCAGAGAAGATCCTCTGGAATGATCCCTGCCTACCTAAGGCAAAGTGCTATTTACAGCATCCTTAGCTAAGAGTAGCATGTGGAGAAGTCCCCAAATTAACAGAAATTAGGCTTCCTTCCAGGGTATGTTGAAGCTTTTTCTTCTTTATTGACACATAAGTAAGTTCATTGCTTCTCTGGGGTTGTTCTGAGGGAAGCGCATCCCCAGGTGATGGATATGTGGTGTCCATCAAACTTTGTGGGTCTAAAATGACTCTGGACTTCAATCCTACATCTGTCCATGCTGTTCTGGTTATTGAACGACAGAAGGAGAGCTGTGTCTTTAGAATGATGTAGAGAGTTTTTGAGCTTTCCTGTTTGTATCTCATGTAGAATTATAACTGGAAGAGCAATTTACATGAAATTACTGTGTTTTTACATTAGACACATCCATGTTTGTGGGAATTTTGCTCCCATATTAGTTAAGAGATTGGTTTTTTGGCAAAGCCAATGCTGTTATTTTCAAAGCTTAATTAAAATCTCTTAACTTTTAGTTTTGCTGGTGGAGGACATCCCAGTGTCAAGGGCTGGAAAATGTACTTGGGGCACACGTTCCTTTTCCCAGCTGGGACATTGCCAAGGGATAAATGCACTCTAGGAATTCAGTGTTGCTCTTGCACCATAAAGAGCTAATTTATTCAGTCATGTAACATGTCCTGTGGTTCTAGGGGCCTTTTTCGGAGAAAACCTTTCATACAGTTTTCTATAGCACTGCTGGCTTGTTGCTGCGAGTGGGGTCAGTTTGGACCTCCTTGAAAAGATGTTGTCCTGATAAGGTATCACCAATTCTGTAAAGGTAAAAGACTCAGTGTAGCATACTCACAGTGCTGGAAGAAAAATCTCCATAGAAATCATTGCAGAAATGCCAGGGTTGTCCCTTTTGGCATACATTTGAGAATGTCTTTGTGTTCTGCATCCACCTGTTAATATCTTCCCCCAAAGCTAAGAAAATACACAGGGAGATTGCAAAGAAATTTAAATAAAAAATAAATCCGGAATTTGCAAGCAGATTGATATGTCTGCTCTTAATATTGTCTGGCAAGATGATTGCCAAAGCAGTGACTGTTGCTCTGGATGTGAGTTTTGTGTGCATGGAGTCTTTCTGCAGCAACAGATGTTGAAGGAAAACAGTGGAAATTCCTTCCCCAGATGCCCCATCCTTCATGCTCCTTTTCAAAGTGTTTTGGAGAATCTTGAAAGATGGTTTTTGTGATGGGAGTAAATCAACTGTTGCTTTAGTTTCTAGTGCAGGAATTGCAGGCAACTGGATAATTTCATTGTAGATGGAATTGTGAAGTTAAAAGTCGGTCAGCATAAACATTGAATTCCAGTTATGTGTACAAATTTCTTTAATCCTATAGGCAACTTTCAGAAACAGGAAAGTTCCTAGAAAATAATTACAGTTTGCATAGAACTTTAAAAAAAAATCATTGTATCATTTCTGCTTATGAAAGAAATTAGTTATAATTGAATTTAGAGTATTGCTTTTTTCTACTACTTTTATTCTACAATGGATATTTAAAATGGATATTACTCAGTGTGGTGCACAAGTACTTAATGATACACTAGGCAAGCTACTATTACTCTCCTAAATATTTTCCTATGTGCAGCAGTATCTGGTTTTAGCTGCAAGGTAGATCATAGTCTGGAAGCTGGGGAAAATAAAGGGAGAAAAATGGAAACTTGCAAATTCAGGACAAAGTTAAAATAATATGGAGGCAAGATGAATCTCTAGGGATCTGCTAGGAAATGAAAGTTAAAGTCATCTGGTTCCCTGTGTTCTGGAGATGTTGATTTATATCACGACCAGTGAGGCTGACAAGTGCAAACTTTTGCAATAGCAAAAGATTTCCTGAGAGGTCAGTGTGTTCTCCTTATTGTGAAATGGAAGGCAAGAAGAGTTAAAATAAAACCAGAGGGAGAGGAAAAAGGACTTTTCCATGCTGGAAATGTAGGAGGGGTACGTAGGAGCCAGGTGGTCCCTGTGCCCCGAGGTGCCTGTTGCTAGTGAGCCTCCACCACAGGGCTCTGCCATAGGTGTTGTTGGAGTGTCTTTGGGAAGGAGGTGCTGGTCCTGGTTTGATGGGCAGGCTGGAGTGGATTAGATGATTCCTTGTCCCAGACCAAGGGGAGAGGAAGGAAGAGCCTGGGAGTGGAGTCTGGGGTCACTCACTGTTCCTCAGCACAGAGGACACCCCAGCCCTGGGTGTCTCACAGCTTGTCCAGCGCCGTCCTTTCCTTATACGTTGTCACATCAAGTGTGAAGTTCAGCGTCTGCAGGAAGATGTCCCTGAGAGTCAGGAAATGCCCCTGTGTGCCCAGAAAGGGCAGTGGAACCATCTGCAGCTCCCAGCCCCAGCTGGTGTCCTAAAGGCTTCTTTGAACATTTAGCCCACTGGTGTTTCACAGGCAAACAGAAACTCCTCCGGGATTCAGTCTTTGGTGCCTGGGGATGTGCTTCCGTGATTCATTCTGTGTGTGAGCTGCAGATAAACACATTCAGGCTTCTGTATGGAAAAATAGCTGGTTCTCTCCTGGCATTTCTTCAAAAGCTGTGTATTGAAACTCTGCTCCCAGAGGCTGTTTCATATTCCCTCTGCCACTGGCACAGCACTGTATGCTCTGCTCCCGCCGCAAAGGCTCGGGATGCCTGGAATCAATGAGCTGTAATCAGTGTGGGCAAGGAGGAAAGTGTGGGGCTTTTATCCTCTGCTGTGGCCACCAGCCTGTGGGCCTGTCATTGGGCTTCTCTCAGCAAAACAAGAAGCTGGGGGAAAAGGGGGGAATTTTCTCACATGTAATGCACACGTGCCTGCAAAATCCCAAGACAAGCTCATTTCAAATTTCTCCAAACCGGTGCATTCCCCAGCTCCTGATGTTCAGGTGCTTTTATAAAGACAGTTTCCTCTCCAGCTCTTACTGTCTGTACCTGTAGTCACTAGTCCTGAGTAAACACCAGCAGAATTCAGGTGTTCAGGAGGGATCCCAGTACTCGGTGTGGGGCTCTGGGTAGTGGGGTTTGTGTTTTGAGTGTCTGTGGACCACCCAGTTTCCTGAGAGCACACAGTAAACCTCCCTCAAATCCTGTCTGGGCTCGTTTTGGCCTAGGGAATACTTGTATATAGTAGTGGTTTCCTTTGTTTTTGTTTTGATGGTGATTATTATTTTTCCTGTATTAGGGCTACTGAGATAAATATTTAGTTTCTAATGTTTTATTTTGTGCATAATCAGGTATATCTGAAGCGACACCTTAAACCTCAGTGTTACTCTCTCATTACTTTTTTAATAGAGAAAAGCAGACGTTTTCAATACTTGGCAAAGTCACAGGGCTGAGGAGAGAGCTGGCTGGGAAAGGGGAAAAATGCTCAAATCTTTTTTGAAAAAATGCCAATGTCTATAATGCATTTTCAGTGAATGACTCAATTGGTTCTATTAAAGGAAAATATATAATGTTAATTCAGCCTAATATGGCTTATTCAACAGACAGCTCAAACCTCTTCATATTTTGCTTTCTAACTGCTAATTCTTGAATGGGATGTTTAATTGTTGATTTCCAGTAGTGGATATCAGTATAAATCAGGAGTATTTCCTTTAAATTTGATGTAGACTTGTTTAAAATTAAGAAGGGTCAGACTCTTCTTCAAGATGAAGGAGGAAGGTGCAAGTCAGTCAGAAGGAGGCAGAATTTGATTTTGTATCTGAAACTGTTCAGTCCTTCATTTGTGTGAACTTGAGCACATTTGCATTTGTCCTTCTGTGTGTGTTCAGCCTCAACCTCTAGATTTGCCTTTAACAAAATACAGGAAAGTGTGGTGCAAATTTATTCTGCTTTCTCTGCAGAGAAAAGAATAATAGCATGGTATTTATTGACTTTACAGTCATAAAGTGGTATTTATTGACTTTACACCTTTTTTAAGACTAAAAAAGAATAAATTCTGGAGTTAATTTTAGATGCTAAGGTTAGATACCACAGCCTTGCTGAGAGCAGGGAGTGTCTTCTGTTGAAAGAATCAGAACGTGACCCACTGTCCATGCAACAGTTAAAATGCAACATCCCTATTTCACTTTAAAAAGTAAAAAAAATAAATATTGTTTTGAAGTTTTGCTTACAAAACCTTTCTGAGACTGAAGACTGCTTCTCTTTCCCTCCTACCTCTGATTTAATAGGGATGGACTGTCTGTAGAAGGGAGGAAGTGTAGATACAGCTGTGTGTGGAGCAGAGGTGCAGGGAACACGGGGATCTTGGATGTGTGCACACAGACTTAGGGTGTGATGGGGTCTTGGGTGAATATCTGGGTAATGCAGACGTGTGAGCAGAGCCAGGGAGTAAGTGCTGTAAAGTGTTCACCATCCCGAAGGAAAACAGCCTGCAAAGTTCCATTGAGGTGAGAGGGATGTCCAGGGGGGACGAGGTCACCCCCAGACCTGACTCTGGTAGAGCTCAACGTCTGCTTCACCTCTCCTGGGAGACTCCTGCTCATTCTTCCCTTCTCAGAATTTCTCTGCTCCTTCCCTGTCCCCGTCAGCAGGAGCTGCTGACTGGGGAAGGTCAAGGCATCCTCTCCACGGGAGGATTTTGAGGGCACGTTGGATTAGGAGCTCTCAGATGATAACTGAGCCTGGCTTGGCGCAGCAGACAGGGACTAGCTGACCTCTCAAAGGCCCTCCCAACCCTGGTTTGTCATTACACAGCTATGGGAGAGGACAAAACCTGAGGAAGAAAAATGTGCTGTAGCAAGTAGCTGCCAGGTCTGGGGGAGTGCAGGGTTTTCTGTGATGTGGGGAGCGGGAGGTGAGTGGAGGTGCTGGCAGGAGCCCCTCGGGTGACAGGCAGGGACGTAGCCAGAGCGGAGAGGAGCCAGCCAAGGGCTGCAGTAACACATTCCATGATCTCAGTGAGAGAGGAAACAAGGACGTGGGTCATTAGTCAAAGCAGCATGTCAGGTCAAGGGTAGGAGAGGCTTGGTTTTAATTTATTTAAAAAAATAAATAATAAGAAGGCAAAACCAGTGCATTTCTTACCATAGGAGAAAGGAGAACATTGAGGGGATAAGAATCCAGCAAGGGACTGCAAAAATGGAGCAGGATCATGGAGGAGATTTGAACATGGGTCAGAGGCAAAAAGTAAATAGTAAAAATTTGCTGTTTGAAAGAGAGGAAAGGAAATTATTTCAGGACATAAAATGAAAACCAGAGAGAGGGTAGGAGAAATACTTTACCTATAAAATCAGACAAAGTAATCCATTTCAGGAGCTTTCTTTTAGCTATGACTTACCGTGTGAAGTACTGTGTGTTGAGGCAGGTCAGGAGGGGAAATAACTTCTGGGTTTTGTGGTGTGGGACAGGTGAGATTTGCATGCATTTGGCAGTAACTAAAAGCATTTGGCTCAAAGAAATGGCAGAGAGACTGAAGGGACTTCCAGAGTCTGCCGGCTGCAGACAAAACTGCTGGGAAGTGAATGTTGGATGAGCCAAGGGTTGTGGATAGTCCAGGAGACTTCAGAGTCAAAATGTTGGACAACAGAACCTGAGTGAGGAAGATGAAAGCACAGGAGGAGGAGGCTGAGAACAGATCAGTCATCCTTGCTGAAAGACTGGGAGTCATGGAAAGGGTGAAGGACAGGATGAGGTGATAAGGCTGATGTTGAAATAAACCATGTGATGTGTCTTAGTGTCAAAATGGGCGTTTCTGTCACCATCATTTCAGTTAATGCAGGCCCCGAGTGCTTCTGGTTCTCACCATGACCTGGGCACTTCCCAAGCCCTCAATTCCACATCATCAGAGCGCTTTGCTGAGCTCATTATCTGTGCAGCAGCATGGGTGGTGAGAAATTGCTGGTCTGTAGGTACCAAACTGAGGCATAAAGCAGAGAAGTATTTTCCTGCAGTGCCGCTACAAGTGGAGGTGGGACTTGAAGCCAAGGTTATCCAGTCCTCAGCAGTAGCTTAAACACTGACTCATCCTCCCTCTGAACTCCTTCCCTGAGTGGGAGCCACCTTCAAATCAAACTTTCCACAGAAAAATAAAGGGTTTTGGCATATTCTAATGGTTTGTTTAGTGATGCAAAAAACCCCAAAAAAACAATCGTATGTTACTTTTGACACTTTTATTATTGGGAAAAGATTAAGCCATAACTCTGCTGGTTGATGCAGAGGCACATTAGAGAAGAGATTAACAGGGGTGCTGGTGAGAGTGGCCTTTCTTTGATGTGCTGTGATGTGTTTTGCAGATAAACCGTGAAAGTTGGTGTCCGCTGGAGCCGTGCCCCGACCCCTCCCTGCTGGAGCGCAAGCGCACGCGGGACTCTCCAGGTGAGCCGTGTGCCCAGGGCAGCTCCGGAGCAAAAGTCGTTCTCCTCACCTTTTCTATCCCTCCTTTTCTCCCTGTTTTTGACATCCTGGCCCAGATGGGGAAAACACATAAATTAAAGAAACTGTCTGATGACTGTGCTGTGAGTCATTGTTAGCACATGGCTGCAGCACTTGACGAGCAGGGAGCTGTGTGGTGTGTCACCAGCTCAAATAACTTTGCATTTCAAGTGCTTCAGTGTTTTGATTTTTTTTCCCTTTTGTTTTTTCTAAATAAACTTGAAGGGGGGGGGGGGCACACAGACATGATTTCTATCTACAAGGATAATACAATAAAAGAAAAAAAGCCAGAATTTTGAACTCCTGAATCCATATTTAAACATAAATCAGTGGCTTGAGATTTTTACTACCCCCCAAAAAAGTTGCCATGATTCCAGGCTTCAGGAAGCAGGAAGGCTGTTCAGAGCCATCGTTCCCACACCCTGCCCACCGGCTGTGCCAAGCTCCCAGCCCTGCGTGCTGGCTGGTGCTTGCTGGCTCTTCCACTGGGACAGCAAATCTAGTCTGCACAAGCTTCAAAGAAGGGTTGGTGTCCAAGATAAGAAAAAAAGCATTTCCTTTCATTGGGTTCTGCGTGTTCGAAACAAATAGAGTAATTTATCAGGGCCCTGAATGGGGACTTTGCTTAGGCTGCTCTTAGAGAGGAGGCTTCTTGTCCTGCTGTCCTTATGAGCAGTGGTCTCACCCAAATCCCCTTCAATTTATCTGAGACACTTGACAGAAAATGACTGAGTTTCAATGTGAAATTTAAACTCAGTCTCTCAGAGTGTAGGCTAAGAAGGGATAGTGTGGGTTAGTGACCTCAGGGGTTTATCCTAAGTAGAAGTTCTAGCTCACATTGTAGTGCTTTTTTATAAAAAAAAAAAATGCTGTGTTTAGAAGAGTTGTGAACAGGGGATAGCTGTTTCAAGAGTGTTTTTACAGGAGCACGTCTGGTATTGCCACGTCTCTAATTTTTATCTGTGGATCCCTTGCCTCTTGGTACAAAATTTTTATGCTTCAGGCAAGAGTTATTGCAAACCATTTGTCTCCAAAATTACATGGACTCATTTGACTTACTAGATCTATAATCACATATTCCTATGGATCACTATCAGTTGCACACCTGTTAATTATCTAATGCAATATTACGCTATGGAAATATAATATCAATTACATAATTAGGTAGCTATATACAAATTTGTATTAATAATTCTAGTAATACATGTCTGCAACACAGGCATAAAGAGACAGGTTTTTAAGTAAATGTGCTCTCCAGATGGAGTGAAGCAGCAGAAGGATCTCAGGTTATGCAGGTTCTGGCCTTTCTAGAAATAATATTGTTACTGCACAGGCATCCTCCTGCTGCTCTGCAGTGCTGGGCAGTGTGGAGGGGGCAAGAAAAGTCTGGCAACAATTAACAGCAGTAAAACCACTGGCTGTCATAATGTGGCTAACTTAAAAATACACTACTTGATAAGGAATTGGGCCTTTTCCATCTGCAGAAATGGCTTGCAAGGACAGAGACTTCAGATTTTAGAAGGTAACTCCATTGAAATTAGGTGTGCAGAGGAGTGTAGCAGATACATCGTTATCAGCATGGAATTGGAGGGCTCAGCCCTGGCTTGGAGGACATGAGAGTTTGGAAAATGTACAGAAGAGATTGCTTGGAAATGTTCTTCCCAGGGCTTTTTTCTATGTACTTTTTTTTGCCTTTATGTTGCGCACAGAAGTGTTGCCAGGGGTGTGAGAGACAGAGCCTGGCTTTGTGCAATGTCTGCGCTGTTCAAAACAAACCCAGCGAACTGAGAAAAGGGGAGGGGGAAAAGGGAGAAAATATGCACACCTCCAACCAAAAATAAAGGAGAGTGCAGGGGAGAGAGGGTTTGGGAATGAGTTTCTCAGCAGAAGTGAGCCGAGGTGTGTGGAGGGGTCCCCATCAGCCTGCTCCTCATCTTTCTTCCCCGACGCTTCATCTCCTCTGCCCCAGGAGGCTCCTGCTGAGGCGGCTTCGCTGCCGCTCGTGCTTTATCCTCAGGGTGAGGTATCGGTTCCTCGGCACAGCTGGGCCGTCCCCACCGATTTTCCAGTGGAACGTGGCTGGAGCCCCTTTGTTTTTCAGTCTGGGCTGTGGACATGCTGTGCTGGCTGCCAGCTGGATGAACGGCACCTGGCCCACGGCCTCACAGCCGCTCCGGCTCTTCTTTCCCTTCATTCCCCCGCTTCTTCCCTCCCCTCCCTTCTCCCCCTCAGTGATGGAAAAGCAGTTCAGATTTTCCAGGTTTACCGAAAGGGGAACAGGAGCAGCTGCAGTATCCAATAAGTGCTTTTCCAATTCTCCACAGCGTGGATATTCCTTTATGGGGTAATGGGGTTTCCGACCGGCTGCAACTCCCCCTGCCATAAATGAGGGCAGCCCCACCACTATCGAAGTAAAGTTATTTTCTCCAGAAGTGGAGTCACTCCCATCAGCTGGGATGTGGCTGGGATATTCCAGAGCTGCTGTCAGATGCAGATTAAGGATGGGGAAGGCAAAGAGGTGACCTTAAGCTACCCAAACCTGTCGTCTTTGCAGTGATGTTTAAGCTTGATGTCACCAAGGATGGAGTTAGTGAGGTGTAATTTAAGAGTGAACCAATATTTTATTGCCCTGGCTCCTCTCCAGACAGCTGAGCACATTTTGGATCTGTTTAGAAGAGGTTGCAAAACAGCACCTTTCTTTAAAAAAAACCACAACCAAACATAATTATAAAACATTTCAAACTGGGAAAAATGAGTGTTCACTTATTGCCAAAATTATCATTAATACTTTTGCCTGAAGGATGAACAAATAAAATATGTACAGGCATTTCTTAGGCAAGTATTTGTCTGTTAAAGGTTTTGGAAAGAGAGGGCTTTTGCAGGGGCTGTGGTCTAGTTCTGTACTCCTGATTACCCTGTAAAAACACCTGGAAGCATTTGAGAAAAAAAGGAGATTCAATGTGTTTGTATTTCAATGTTAGGCGTTATGAAAAGTGAGAATTTTTTAAAAAATTACCTGATCTTTGAATATTAAAAAAGTAAAGCTTGTAATGGAGTTCATACTAATGCTTTTTTCAGTAAGAAGTGTAGAAGAAAAAATTAAATAATTGTCCAAATATGCACTAAAAGCACCTGGCATTTAGAGGGAATTGATTCTTTGAAAAAGACAGCAAATATTGACAAGTTATATTTTTGCATTTATTGAATATGAATCTAATTTTGCAGTTGTTGCAATTGATAGGAAACATCCCATTATACACTGTATGGGATACCTCATGTGTGGTATATTTATCAGCACCTCAAGCCACAGGTGTTTACAGCAGTTTCCTGCAGAATTTCAGTTTGCGCCATGTACTTCAGTGCTGCACATAAAAAGGAGATTTAAACTCTGGAATAAATTATTTGAGAATTCGCAGGCACAGTTTTGGGAGGTGAACAAATCCATAAAGCTGTATTTATAAAGCTGTGTGTGCTGTTGCTTTTAAATCCTGGAATTCACTGGGAGGATGCTGCAGAAAGCCTCAGGTTGTGACTCTCTGTGCTTTGCTCCTGCAGAATGTGAGAACTTCTTGGAGGATGGGCTGAGCAGCGTCTGTGCCTCATCCCAGGGTGGTCTTAAAAGAGAGTCCGGGAGTGAGTCTGACCTCTTCCCCTTGGCTGGTGATGGGATGGAAGACCTTGTCTTTGGGAAGGTAAGAAAGCCTGGGTGGGATATAGTTTAAAAAGCCCCTGATAAACCCATACTGCACATGCAGATCGTCCTGGTCGCACTGGTGGGCTGGAAACCTGGAACTGATTATCCTGGAATGGAATAGATGGGAAGGATCCGGTCTCCTCCTCAGATGCAGCGACATGAGGGATGTATTTACTTGGAGCAGAATTCCAAAAGTTCTGCAGTCCCCAATGGTAAAAAAATGAAAGTAATTTTGTCTGTCCAAAAGTAAATCAGGCACCAGAGGAAGGGTTGAAAAGGTGGATTTTCTTGCAAGGTCATTAGGGATGGCGCAGACGATACGAAATCCATCTTTAACTCGTGTAACAAAGAGCTTTTCTCCAGCAAACTGTGACCTCTGTGCTGACACCTTCAGATTTATATGCTGTAATTCTCAGAGGAACCAGTGTTTTTCTGTAAATTCAGTGTCGTAGGAAGGAAACACTCTAAATACTTCAGGCCAATTCCAGGGAATAGTTTTGTTGCCTAGGCGATGTACCTTTAATGCCTGTTTGCGTGCAAGTAGAATGAGAGTGTTTTCAAGTTTGCTTAAAATCAACAACAGAAGTCACTGCTAACCTTAGTCATCCCTGTGCCCTTTGTGTTGCTGAGGAGGAGGAGTGGGAGAGACCTGAGAGACAGACTCGGCCTCCTGAGCAGAGGATGCCTCCCTTTAGCATCAGTGTTTTGCATCTACGTCAGAACAGCCTGAATTTATTCAGGGGGTCATTAGGTTTCTACTCTTGAAGAATCATCTTGCTGGTAATTTGCATTCTTCTTGGCATAAGGAGATGATGAAAAAGCATCCAGAAAGAATACAGTGATGTAGAACCAGAAGGGATGTGACCCTTCTTTAGAGCAGCCATCACTTTGGTCTCCATGCAGTCACACTCCCTGGTTCAGGTGCAGCTCACAGGTGTGAGCAGGCACAGCTCCTGCTCTGAAAACCTTAACTCTTGGAGCAGCTTTGACACTGGCTCTCTGAGAAATGCATCGAATGAAACAGAATTCTGTTTGCTGAAATCAAATCAGATGGCGGTGAATACTTTCCAGCAGGATGGGAAACACCACAGCCCAGGCGAAGTGATCTCATGTGCTATAAATGAGCAGTAAAGTCATCCCTCATGCATGTGGTAGGGCACAGAGCTCACCAGCCTCACCCTTTCCCATCCTGCTGTCAAAGGATCTGGGACCCTGGATTCTCAGAGGACGAGGCTGTTTGGCAGAGCAGACTCTTCAGTTTCCTTGTAGAGTGACAGGGATTGTGACAGCCAGCTGCCCTGGGAGCCTGATTTAATGCTGGTATGGGGCAGTGTGGGAGAACGGGGCAGTGGGAACACAGCAAATTTTATATTATACAGAATTCTAGCTTTTTTCCTTTCTCATGTGGAAAGTTTCCTTCTTCAAACAGGAGAAAGAAAGATTAAAATGTAACCAGAATAGGTGGTGCAGTGTAGCAGGGATGCCCTAGGGAAGGGGGCGGGTGGTGGGGAAAGCAGATCCTCAATTGCCAGTGGAGAGAGGGCGGAGGCAGGAATATTTTTTCCTTGTAGAAAGGGAATTTCTGAATTTGGTAGCCTTTGCATTGTTCTCATTATGCAGTGGATTCCAGACTTTGTCTACAAATTGCTTCAAAACTCCTGAGTTGAGTTTAGGGAGTTACTCAAGGCTAATCTCAACCTCAGTTGCTTTATTTGTCTTTGTTTTCCTGACCAGTTTGATTCCATGTCTCCTTTCTCAGGATTTATCTGAGTATTTTTTCTACAGTTAAAGTTATTTCTAAAGGACCAGAAATACTAGTTCAGTGTTGTGAGCTTGTTCCTTAATTAAATCTTTTTTGGTTTTAGAGTACTGAGTTCAGGTGGTAGAAATGCAAATTATAATTATTTATAATGACCACCAAAATAAGTGGTGGCTGTAATCTTTTTTGTGAAAAATATTGTAAGATGCGTGTCTTGGCTGTAGTTGATTATTTATAAACCGATGAAATAGTCCAGTTTCCATTTCAAATTGGGAAGAGACAGAATATGTTTATGAGCAAAAAGAGGATCTCAAACCTTTCAGTGTCATGGTGATTATTGTTATTATTGGTTCTGTTCTTGTTTCCCCTTTCTGTGGAGCAAGAGTTGAACTTTTGTCTACTAGAGTCGGTTTTGGTTTCTTTTAATTGTAGAAATAACCCCTTCTTTGTTAACTGCTTAATGCATTAAAATCAATGTAGGAAGAGCAAGTTGCTGTCTGCCCAGGGTCCTTGGGCTGGTTCCTTAGACATCACTTGAATTTCACAGATGGAAAGCCCTGGTTCTGTCCCAGGACCATGAGGAACTGGGGTCTGTGGGGTCACAGAATCTGCAGGTGCCTGACCCTGTCCCTGGTATTTGCTGTGTGCTCCTCTCCATCTCCTTCCCTTCTCCCGTGCTTGGCTCCTTTCTCTCTCTCTGAAGGATGAGCTGTGGAACGTCAGCTGCCGGGTTTAGGAAGCTTCAGCACTAAAATCTGCCTTTTTTCCAGACTTTAGAGGCTGTCACTGAGATGCAGAAATTGCTTCCAAGTCTATGGCTTCAGCAGAATGTTTGGTTTTATGGTTTTTTTTGCGTCAGCACTTTGTTCCCATGTCCTCATCATGCTGCTTGTCCCCCCGTGTCCCAGACAGGCATCTGGGCAGGCTCTGCAGCCCCCTCCTCCTCCAGTGATTCATGGTGCATAAGGTCATTTCTCACAATCATCTGCAGCATCCTGGGGTGGAGCCCAAAGGCTTTGCTCAACTTTCAACCAGCCACCGGAGTCCAGCATTACTGGGAAGCTTTTTAATGTCCCTCTTGGGAAATGATTCAGATGAAGGGAGTCAGGAGCCCACAGATCATTGCCAAAGGAAGGGCTTGCAACGCAGCAACAATTCTTGAATTTTGTTTAATTTCTGCCTTTGTTTTGGTTTGCTCAAGGAGAATACGCAAATACATAAGTATTTTGCATTTATTTTTTCAGAGTTAGTGTATCTCTTCTTTAAAAGCAAACAAAAAAACCCCAACAGCTGTGCAAAAAAAAATAAACCTAAAGAAATAAAAATTTTAAGGGAAAGGCTTTCACCTCCACTCCATATCATAAAAGTTATGATAAATAATTAATAGGAGGCCACAATTGAGGTTAATTTTAGGGAACCTGGAGCCATAGGCAAATCCAAATAAAAAATTACTCTGCTGGATTATATATCAAGCCAACTAAAGGTGTTGACTCCTTTAGTGGAATGGTGTTCCAAATAAACTTCAGGATTCCAAGGTTTCATTTTTTCATGTTCTTTTTTAAAATACAGTAACACCTTCAATATCTTTGAAGGTCAGGAGACAGAGAAAGTTTGTGTCTCAGCACTTTGCATGTTGTCATCATGGAAATGATTGAAAGAACATTTTAGTTCCCCTTATCAAGACCTCCTACAGTGCAGGGATTTCGTTGCAGCAGTTATCTTGTACCCCTCCCATCCCAGTGGTTTATGTTATCCCTATTCATGAAGAAGTGCACGTGTCCTTTCTCAGAATACTCATTTTACACCTTATCTTATTTTTTCTTACAACCGTCTCAGCAAATACTGAGGGCAAAGAAAATGCCCTTTAGCAAATGTCTGTAAAGGCTCTTTTTGGCCATGAGGTTTATGGTCACAGCTAAGGCCTGAATTCATAGAGGTGGAATCCCACCAGCCTAACTTGAAGAAAATTAGTGTTTCTTTGGTGTTTCCTTTTTCCTGTAAGAAAGGAACACATTAGAGAACTGTTTCTGTTCTGCAATGATATTTTCTTACTCAAATAGGATTAAAGAGGAATGCATATTTACTGGCACTTGGCCACATAACTGATTTTTTACAGTGGTGACTACAATATAGATATTTTAGATGTGTCAGCCACACTTGGTATTTTTCAGACAGAGTCCTCTTTCATATTAACTGTTTTCCTTTGTTTCAAAAAGAAAAAGAATCATTGAAATGACGACAGAATAGTTTTAGAAGAATAAGCATGGGCCACAAGTTCAAGGGAATTGTTTATTGTGTTCTGTTGTCAGTCGAATGCTCAAGGTAAAAGTTAAAATGGACCAAATGTATTTCCCTTTTTTCAAACATCTCCTTGAACTCCATTTTGTGATAGAAGCCCCAAATCTTCCTTGTTAGGGAAGTGGGTTTTGTTCTGCATTTCAAACTGCAGCAGTATTCTCATCTGGGAAATAAAAAGTCCTCTTTTTACTCTAATTCCTCCCTATATCATTTGGTGTTCTGCACTATCATTACTAGATTTGCATCCAGACTGAAAGTTTCCAAACTGTCCCACGCATGGCACAGCTGATGGGGGGAAGTCAGACTTCTCCTCTCCTGCTCTGCCACCCTGATCACGGAATCACAGAATGGTTTGGGTTGGAAGGGACCTTTAAGCTCGTCATGTTCCAGCCTTCCACTAGACCAGGTTGTTGAGAGCCCCCTCCAGCCTGATCTAATGTCTGTCAGTATTTTCCTGTCTCAGAAAAGTGAAGCAGACTGTTTCCTGCACTGTAGGAGTATTAGCCACATAATGACTACTTGATTTGTCTGTATTTAAGCAATTCAGTAAGCTCTCATCATGACTCACACAAATATCAGATTATCTTGAATAATGCTGAACATCGTCAAAAACTTCACAGGGCTTCCATTTCAGTTCCCTTTTCTTTAAACATTAACTTCCTGTTCAAATGTATCAAATCCAATAGTCTACTTGTTTACAGAACATCGTTTTCCCAAATTCACCATTAATGTTTGACACACCTTAACATTAAGTGGGTGTTTTTGGAGGGATGTATTTCTAGTGTGTTTTTTAACATTTGTGTTTAAAAGGTTCTTGTACTTTGGTGTTGTGCTGTGGATGCTGTGTTTTGGTTTTTTCCCCTCTTTCCCATTGATGGATGTGAGAATGGAAGTAGGGTGACAGCATTTATTTAAACCATCTTAGGAACATTGCTATGTACCTGTTAATCTGAAATAAGAATAAAAAATACCTAAGCTTGAAGCAGGGCTTCTCTCTAAATAGTGAGATATTTGATTAGAAGTTTTTTTTTTAACATCTCAGTTTCTTTTTGTTCCATTAAATTAAAAGCTAATAGCTTATAATGTGTGTCCATGAAATAAAAACACCTCTCCCATGCTGAGCACGGCCTGGCAGAGCACTCTGCCTTTATTATTTTAGATGATACAGCACAGGGCTCGGCAGGAGGAGAAATTGAAATTCCCATGTCAGTCCCTTGGGGCAAACACCATTTCAAGCTGGAGGTGATGTCAGAGAGGCGCTTGTGTGTTTTTTATGGTGGCCAGAGGGGATGCAGAATACGCGTGGGCCCTTCTGGGGTGGTGTGGTCAGCACGTGGCCTTGGGCCAGAGAGAACCAGTTTGGCTTCTGCATGCTGCTTTTGGAGCAAGCTAAACCCCAAAATTACAGTATGACTCAAAATCTGTAATACAGGGCGGCTGAGCCTGTAGAACAATATTTTTTGATGACAGTTGGATTTGAAAAATGCCGCAAACCCTGGTATTAACTTTCTGCTTAATGGAAAGTAGTGGGGGATGGGGAATTAAGCTTTTTTTTTGTTCTGTCTGTTTTCCGCTACGGAGTAATGGTCCCTTTTGTACTACATGATGCAGTGGAACAGTGCATTGCCCTTGAGCTCTACAAGCCCATTCCAGTCCCACAGGAGAGGCTGGAGTTTGTCATCAGGAGTTGTGATAAACCCCTTCCCCATTACTCGCCCTTAGTAAACCTTTGGCAGTTTTATGGCACCTCGTTTGATAACAGGTTTAGCCAGAAATAGTGAAAGGAACAGGATTTGCTCTGCAGGATGAAATATGGAATTGAGGAGAGGAAGGCAGGCAGAGGACCTGAGCTGGGAGCCCGAGTTTATGGCAGCCAGGGACTTGTTGGGTGGAAGAGATCACTCTGCCCAGCATTTCAACCTCTTTTGAAACCAGAGCAAAAAGTGTCAGTTCTATAATGCATAATTTGTCTTTTGCCATAGACTAAGAAATCTCTCAGCTTGTGTGAAATACAAAATATCTGCATTTATTTAAAATGTTAAATGTATTCACTTCATTGGAAGTGTTCAGGGCCAGGTTGGAAGGGACTTTGAGCAAGCTGATCTAGTGAACAATGTCCCTGCCCATGGCAAGGGTGTTGGACTAGCTCATCTTTAAAGGTCCCTTCCAACCCAAACCAGTCTATGATTCTACTTTAACATATTTATAATTTTTCTTATTCCCAGCAGCCTGAAGAGGAGCAGTCTGCATGCGATGTCACCAGCTCCAGCTCCTCCGCAGATGACACCATGTCCCTGGAGAGGAACTCCTCCCTGGGCAGCGACACATCCCTCCCCTTCCCGCCGGCAGGGAGCTTCGCCCAGCCCAAGGACAGGCACAGCCTGGACGGCAGCTGCACCAACATGGTGGCCTCGGAGGGAGGCGAGAAGGAGGAGGAGCTGGACAGCATCACGGACGTGCCCGCTCCTTCCTCCGTCCTGCGCAGCTCCATGCGGCCGCTGTCCCCGTTCCGGCGGCACAGCTGGGGGCCGGGCAAGAACGCCACCAACGAAGCCGAAATCAATCAGAGGAGGTGAGTGAAGGCTGCTTTGATTGCCCTGCACCCACTCATGCCTATTTATCTGAGCTTTAGACCCGGCCTGATAGAAGAGTGAGGACGTCGCTTTTGATTATTTCTTTTTCACTTGAAGGGGTTAAGACAATCTCCTAATGTGTGTGTGTTTGGTTTTCCTTAAATTAACTTTCAGGATTAAAGTACTTAATACCTACAGTATGTTTGAGCTTTCCAGAGTAAATGGAATTGCCTTGGGACAGGTCTTCCATTAGAACTGTCACCACCCCTTTCTGTAAAAAGGAATTATTAGAGTGTTAAATCTCACTGACCACAAAATAAACATGACCATTATTGTTCTGATTGTGTTAAGAGATAACACAGGCACCAGGGCTTGAAAAAATTCTATGGAAGCCCTTAATAATGGTGAGATGGCTCCTCCCTGTTTCACAGAATTGGTTCCACCTCAGTCTCTCATGGACAGTAAGTTCCACCTACTCCGTCATTGATGTCAGGAAGATTCCAAAGGGAAGGTTTTCCACTTGCTCCTTCAGAAGGTACAAGAGGGAGAGGTGTACCAGCCATGGGAGTGTGTCCGTGCAGGTGCCAAGTGACTGTGGGAAGAAACATTGCTCACTCCCCCATTTCAGTGGGAAAGAAGATGAAATAAAGGAAGATGCACACCAAGAAGGAGTAATTGGTGTGAGGTTCCCTGCACCATTCAGCATTTGTGCTGCAGGATGCTTGGGGTCAAGCCCTTCATGTTCTGAGCCCAGTGGAGGTTTGGGCAGTGTTCTTCATGTGCTTTAGTGCTCCCAAAGCAGGAATGGCCAGTTCCTTTAGCAGGGCCAGGGTGTCATATCCTCCCTGCAGCTCACAGAGGCTACAGGCCCAGGGCAGTGCCACTCTCTGGGCTGCCTCATGGCCAACATTCTGCTGTTAACAGAAACAGAGCCATTGTAGGTGGGGTTAGATGGCATTAAATTAAAACTGGCCGCTCACAACGAGTTCCTGATTATGGTTACCGACCCCTTTGGATAATAATCCAGGGAGAGGCAGCAGCCTCCCATCAGGAATGTGTGCATCCTTTACACACAGGAACTGTGGGTATCACTAAAGGAATATTGTAGACCCTTAAAGTTTTAAAGTCAATGTTGAAAACCATCCAGGATCGTCTAAGTAACAGACAGTGAAAGATTTTTATTGTTGTTGTTGTTGTTTAACACTATCATCTTTTTTAGGCTTCATTCCTGATCCCCAGGTAATATTTAAATAAATTAAGTAATGCCCATCAATTTTTAAAAGCTGCAAAAGAGTCAGCATACCTGCAAATTTATGACAGAATGAGTCCATAAGCTCATAAACTCTGTTGAGGAGAATTGTTTTTAAGTGTAGGACCTGATTCATAAGGATTTCTGAGGGTAATAAACTGCATAGCTGGCAATCACTGCTAACACTGAACAGATGGGGTTAAATTCTCCTGCATCACACTTTGGAGGCTGTTTCTGATAGGGGAAAATACATTCATTGTAAATGTAAGAAAATGTGAGTTAGAGAACAGTAATTGTTCTCATATATTCTCCCATACAGCTGCAGCTACATACAGGTAGCTGTCATGTAGGTTAATTAAATAAGGAAAGCTGAGTGGGTCTGTGGTGCTGATTAGGTTTGTGTTTGTTTTTATGCTTTTGTTAGAAAGGAATTTGGATTATTTGGTGTGTCGATTTGTTGTTTTCTTTGTTCTTCTCATACGTGGCTGTTGTGATGTTGAGACTCTCGTTGCTTAGTGAGCAACAACAAATACTGGGAAAGTGAAGTACAAACAAGTGACTTTCACACAAATCAGTTAAATTTGGAGTGTTTGCTCATTCATTTATTTCACATGCAGTAGATGCTTTTCCATTTGAAGGGGAAAAGCCTTTACTGCAACTTGACTTTTGCAAACCTTTGAAGTGGGGTAACTTGGAGCACAAGCCTTGGCTGAGGTTTGTCCTGCTGATGGGCTGGGTCTGTGCTGCTCCCACCACCCTTTGTGCTCCCTCCCCTCCTCTGGGCACCCATGGCACTTCTCTGCTCTGCAGGTGAGCAGGTTGCACTCACTAAATGAGGAGAAAAATAACCAAATAAAGTGTAATTCCCACCAAAACCAGCCCAAGGATCAGAATGGGGCTGTGCAGCCAGGAAGAGGGAGGGGGTGGCAGAGTGCACCATCAGCTGAGTTCTGAGAGGTGCGTCCTGCCCCAGCAAAGACTTGCAGCCTGGTCCAGCCCCCATCCACACCAAAAGTACTCTTTCCCCTGATGACAAAGATAGCTCAGTCAAACTTAGATAGAGGTGCTGATACAGGACCCAAAGAACCTACAGAAAAAGCCCCAGCCTATTGTAAAATTTGGTCTTCTCAGTTACATTTTGTTTGTAAGAGGAATGAGTGTAAAAGTTTGTTCACAGAAAAGATCAGGAAAAGAATGTAATCATCTTAAATGAAATGTGAAAAGATACTCAGTTCCCCTTCGCTTCCCCTCTTTCCTCAAATGCACTCCGCAGATAATCCTCATGTCTACATTTTGCTATTAAAAATACAAAGAAAACCAACAAGGCTGCCACAAAAGGATGTTCATCCTTCAGTTAATTCCTGACATTCGCAGCACATTTGAAATGCCTGTCTTTCAACAGTGCTGCAGCGTGTGTTTAACGTCTGGACCGGGGAAAGGAACACCCTTGTGTTCCACTGATGGACTGAGCACTGCAGAGCTGGGGCTGCTGTAAATCACTGCTGCTAACAGCTTCTGTCAAAGGGTTTGGCCTTATCTAAACTTCAAACTGACCTGGCTTTGGCAGCAGCAAAGTTGCAACATGGTCAGTACCTGTGCAACCTTCTTTCTGTACGAAATAAAAACAACCAAACCCTGGATTTATTTGTAAAAGAGAGGAGAAACACAGAGACTCATTACTTCCTTTCATATTTCATTTTGTGTTTTCCCCATTTGTCCATTCCCTCTGTCTGTGTGTTGGGGATATTAATCCTTTAGCTGCCATTTGTTAATTTTTTTGTTTTCATTCAAGCTGCTGACCATTCTCCATGATTCATTTTCAGTTCATTGCGAATTCTGGGGGATGGTATAAAGAAGCCTCCCATTCATAGGAGAAGGTACAAAGCCAACTACTGTGACTAACTGGTTTGTGTTTGAATGGCTACTAACTCCATCCTCTCATGTTAATAATGCTGTAGTACCTCCGAAGTGTTGGAATTAAGAGCTGTGCATCCCCCCAGCTGCTTTCCCTCTCCAGCCTGACCCAGGGCAGGTTTGTGCCCCACAGAGCACAAGCTCGAGCTCTTTTCTCCAGGACATCATGTTAATAATGAAGAGAAATCTCAGATACGATTTTGTTGGCCTTTGGCACGTGTAGGATTTGGAGCGGTGTTAAAACAGTTGTTCACCTGGGAGCATGTGTGTGATTTGGATTTACAGCACATCAGAGACTCCTGGCAGGACTTGAAGGAGAGGCAGCTGGGGAGGGGATGGATCAGACACAATCTCAGAGTTGGAGATCACTCTGCAGATCTGCAGCTGGTTGAATTAAATGGCTTTAATTTTGCTCTTCTGATACCTTTTATAACCATCTTCCTAAGAAATTAGAAAATCAGGTGTGTTTTTCTCTTTGCTTCCATGTGTTTTTCCTCTCTATAACAAACTTCCAGTTTCTCATCCATCCCACAGACCTGCAGTTCCACTCATGCAACCTTTGCATTGGCTATTAGTGTGTAAGAGGGGATACTTAATTTTTGACACAGCAGATGTGGACTGTCCACACTTGGACATTTGGGGCTAAAGGAAAAAGAGAAGTTTAACTTCTGCCCTTCAGTGGTTCAACTTTGTCTCACCTCCCACAGCCTGATACCTTCCCTCCTGTGCCAGGGTAACTCAGGATTTCACTTCCCTTGAAACATGGATGGGGTGATGTGTGTCTAAACAAACCACCACGTTCCCACATGTGAAAAGAATGTTACCGTGATGTTATGACCAAAAAAATCACCATTCCTCACCATGCATCAACATAAATGAACCCTAGCAGGACTTTACAGTTCAAGAGAGCACTCTTAAAAAATAACTTTTTAGAAAAGGCATGAGACAGAACATGCTTTTTTACTTCTAAGAAGCCACTTTATTTGCATCACTGCAGGAAGTAGTGCAATGCTCATCTTCTCAGCTCATGCAAATGAATTTCTTTTTATCAGTGGTCTCTGAAGGCTCATCTGTAGGAGCTGTGTTAGTGTTTAGAGTGACAATATCCTGAAGCGCTGAGCTCACACTTAGAATAAAGAAAATGTCTAGAATACCTGGTCATATCTGAAATGTGTGGTACTCCCTTCATAAACTCTCTCGCTTTCTCTGGTTTCCAGACCATTTTGGAATCATCCTCCCTAACCCCACCTGTGAAGCAGGAGCCTGAAACTGATTCCAGCCATTTATGCTCTCCCCCAAGGCTGATGTAGGGAACAGCTCATCCCCCTCCCCAAGCTGTCTTCTGTAAAGGAGTTTTGCATCCTCTGCATTGATCTTGTTTGGATTTTACGGTGTTGCCAACAGGCTGTGGGTGGCTCCCCAGCAGGACTCTGATTCTGCAAGAGTGCATTCCACAGCCTTTGCCAACAGATCTCTTTCCTTCCTTCTCTGGGTTCTCCCCACTTCCAGGCTTCCTCCTCTGTATGCAGGGCTCCCCCTCTTCCCTTGCTCTACTCTTCTACTTCCCTTCCCTGCAGTTTTAGCTTTTGGGATCATCACCATAACATGGCAATGGTCAGGGATAGAGGCATCTTTTAAAATCTAGTGTAAGCATTGCAGGATTTCTTTAATGAGGAAAATCTTCTCTCCTTCAATTGAAAAGGGACCACACGAAAATGAGTGATTTTGGAAAGCAAGGTGTCATAAGTATGTCTCAGTTCTCAGAGGTCTTGTGGCCACAAGCAGATGGCCTGGGGAAGTGAGCAGAGGGGGAGCCTGTATGACACCTTCCTTGGGATGCTCTCTCAGCTGCCCCTGAACAGCTCTGACTGACCCAGTGGGAGGCTGAACCAGGCCTGAGAGTGCAGATTGTGCGTGATGGAGACAGATTTCCTGTGGCCAGGACTTGGTTCCGCTGTGATTTCACACAAGTACTTAGTCCCTGCCACCCCCCCCTAGTACCTCTGCCATTGTGGTTGAGTTAGGAGAGGATGATGAGGTACTTGCAGATACTGGGATGTTACAGAAAGAAATATTTCCATGAGGAATATTTGCAGCACTGTGCTGAGAGCTACTGGTGAAGCACACCTGGGGCTTCTGGGTGCAGGGCTTTGGGTGTATCCTCACCCAATTAACGTCCTTTTTAAAACAGGCAGCAATTATCTGAGCTCCACCATCCAGAACACCAATTGTCAAACCCTTCCAGAAGGTTTCCAGTGTTGCACCTTGTGTGGAAATGATACAAGGACTTGGCATGACATTCATTCAGTGGGTTTAAACCTTCATCTGTGCCCTCAGAGGCTTCTGGCACTCACAATTCCTGGTCCAGGAATGCTTAAATTTGTTCTGCCCTTTTCATAGGCTCCTGTCGTGGAGCAAAGTGTGCTCTGGCCATGTCCCCTCCTTGCATGGATCGCAGACCAGGACCTGGGAGCAGGATCTGTGCTGATGCAAAATTCCCTTCCAATAATGTGTTCTTCCTGAACAGCTTTTTCAGGCTTTAGGGATCATATAAATGTCATAGCTGACAAGAAGATGGATTTCTCTGTTTCTGCAAAACCTGCAATTGAGCTAACAGAGAAAAAATAAGAAAAGTCATCTAAAATAGCAACGAAAATATTTGCGTTCTGTATTTGCATTTCTTATGTCTTTCATGATGCAACTTTGGGATTCTTTTAGGGAATGGGAGCTGAAAGGTTTTCTAGTCAGAAGCACTCTTGATTTAATCCCAAGTTAATAGTAAAATGAGCCTGGTTTTTTCTCCTAGCCTCTCTCACTGACTTTCTGTGCAGCATTTAAGAATGTGACTTTCTCCTTATTTTTCCGAAGCGTTGCCTGAGGCTATTAATACTTCTATGGAAGGGACTTACACTATGAAATACCTGTAAGGGATTCTTTTTCTGATTTGAGGATGAGAGTTACAAGAAAAATACTAATCATTACTAACACAACGGCTGTGTGTGATTGCATACAAATTGGCTTTGGAGTGTTTCAGCCTTGTTTTTCCCAAAACCCTCTTTCTCCACAAGGAGTATTTTTTCCAGTACATTGTACTCTCACTGATGGGGTTGGTTTGGGGGAAGCATGGGCTGTCCTGCTCCCTGTTCAGTGGTAACCTCGAGCATTTGGGGCACTGTGGTGTGTTTGTGCAACCAGTCATGTGCTACTGCATTATTTCTGAGTTTGTTGGGTTAAGATATGTGAGAGTGAGAGTCTTTTAAAGTTCCCCATGTTCCATACCAACCCGATAATCACTGCCCTTTTCCTTTCTTTGCCTCTTTTGCTGTTCCCAGTTTGAGCTGGTGTCCCTCAGGCGTTCAGTACATTGCCGTGGGTCCTGACTTTACTTGTAGAAGGTATGGTATGAACAACTGTGCAGCAGCAGGGGAGCTCTGCAGCACCCTGCCCTCAGCTTCTCATGCATCACTCCTCCACTGCTGCTCTGGCTGAAGCGTGCACGTGTTTGTTTGCTTGGTCTGCTTTTCCACCAATTGCTCCTGGGAGTGCATCCTCAGAGCTGGGCTGCAGGTGGAGGTGGTGGCTGCTTCCCACTGGCCTCTGGCAGTAAAGAAGCTGCACTGTTGGGTTGAGCTGCTCTGCTCTGTGGTGACTTTAAGCCGTGTATTTTTCCGCAGCAATGATCGGAATGATAATTGTGACAGCCAGAGAATCAAACCAAGATTAAATATGATTCAGCACCGCTCTGTACCAGACCAGTCTCATAAAGGACTTAAGTTCACACAGACTTACTCTTTGTAAATTGAAAGACCTAGGCTTTCCTTCAAAGAGAGTAATCGTGTAAAACCTTCTCTGAAAAAACCAATCTGATCACCACAGATGAAAATTTCCCAGGCACTTAAAGTTTGCATCTTCTGCAGAAAGTCACAGAGCTGAGATAGATTTTTGCAGGCCACATCTTTACCCAATATTGCTTGGAAGCCAGTCCCCCAGATTTTATAGCTTTATGGCTTTTCTCTGGAAGTTCTTGCTGGTCGTGGGCAGAGCTATTAAACTCTTCTTCTGAAGAGCAGATATTGAGAAGTTAACCTACCCTTCCTGGTACGGTTTAATTATGTTTGGTGTATATACTCCAATAAGCAAATTGCAGACCAGTATCACTGATGACTATTTTATGAGCTAATATTTGCAGGTTTTAGCTGGTTTTGTCACAAGTATATGATTTTTTTTTCTCTACTGTGTAACACCATTCTTGCCATTGTTGGAATGTAAAAATATATTCTTCTGTCCTAACTAATCAGTAGAAATGGGACTGATCTCTACCTACAGGTGTTTTAGAATAAACTTTTAAATGCCTGCTATTGATACACATTGATGAGTCACAATCTTCCTAAAGCAGATTAAATTATAAATGCTTTAACCAGTCTTTTTTTCTCCTTAATTACCATGAGAAAAAGGTTTTTTAAATCTACTAAATCTTCTTATTCACGGTTTATTGCAGTTTTTGCTTTCAAGGTGCATATTTATGAGCCTCTTAATGTTTCTAAGGGACTGCAGAGCATTAATCACTGCTATGCAAGTCTGCCTGAATTTAAAGCTCCTCTGGTTGTTTAAATCAGCTGTACAGCCTGTAGTGTGTTTTCCCTTTCATTTGTGTTCATGTCAGCTTGTTCTCCACTCCGATGTCACGATTAGCCTTGGCTTAGGGTATAAATCCAGGGTAGGCCTTGGACTGAGTGGGTATCAAATCAAACATCAGCCGTGGATCTGTGCTCATGTCCTGGGAGGTGAATCTTTGCAGCTTCACCCAGTGAACCACACTGGCATTCCAGTGGGTTTGTTGGTGCTTGGGCACGAGGAGCAAGAGGGTCTGAAGCAGAATATTAGAGCAAGATTTATCAGAGTTCATAGTCCCATGTGAAAGAGGGTGTGTTCTGTGTAAGTGAGAGGAGAGTGTATTGGTGTTTTTCTGCAGAAGTCACTTGTCTATCAGCACATGTCTCTACAGAATTTGGCCAAATGTTTGGTTTCTTACAGTTCTGCAAGCAAAAGTTTGGTATTTTATTTAGCTTTGAATTATTGCCTGGCTCTGCTGGGCAAGGCCTAGCTCCTTCAGTAGGTGATAAAATAAAATGGATTGGGTGATGGAGACAACATTTATTGAATTTTAAAATGAAACCACAGCAAGGGTATAAAGAAACCAGCTTTGGCAGAATAAATGACATTATCAGTGCCAAAACTTCATGCAGTGGCAAGTTTTAAAATAGATTCAGAGGATGTGGCTGCAGAGATGAGTGTTACAGTCCAGGACAGGCAGCACCCTGCTGTGCAAGGTAGTTTAATTTGGGTGGCTTTATTCCAAGGGAGAGCCTTAGAAAAAGCTAGCAAAGAGAATATGTGGAATACCAAAATCTTTAGAAGGGATTTTCCTGTTCACTACTCACGAAGAGGAAAAAACAGTAGGAAAGGAGATTGAGCAGGGGTTTCAATAGTTGTTCAAGCAATGAACAAATCCTCGTGTCTCAGTAGAGGCACAAACATGTTGCTGTTTGCTCTGAAGGAAAAGGAACGTGCTGAGGAGTAGCACCTGCATTTCCCTGCACACTTCAGTGCCCGCTGTGTGTTTGCACTTGCAGGTGCTCTGTGCTGAAAGGCACTGATGCCTGAGAGTCTGGCAGCATCCGAGCTCTGTGCTTTCTCTTTAGTTACAGCCTAGAAGGCCTTGCTGGAGACTCTGGTGAGAACAAGACGCCCTCTACAAACCTGGAGGCTTCTTCTCTGAGCTCCAAAGACCTCAGGAGGAGTCCACTTGCCAGCAATCAGTCCCTGGTCCTGCTCACTGAGGAGCTCGAGCAAGGAGAAATCAGAGACTACAACCACCAGGTAAAGCTGTCCAACTGCTGCTAGATGTCTGGGAAATGCTGCATCAACATTTTGCAAGTCAAATGCCAATTTTCCCAAGTGACAGTCTGGCAAAGGCTTCCACGTTACATGTACATATACATAATATTAAAAATCTTACATCTTTAACATAGAGAAATCTCCAACTGTGGTAAATTTTCTACTTGGTTCTTTGTGGCAACACAACTCTCATGTTTTCTCTCGCTTAGAGGAATGACATTTTTGGGGAACACGCTGCTAAGCATCAGGGGTTTTTTACCACGTTGGACCACTGTCTAGTTATGTGAGGAGCTGGAGTCACAACAGCAATTTCCATGGCCATCAGGGAGTTAACAATAGCTGTTTTGTAATGTCTTGCAAGAAAATCAATCACACAGAGTCTCTCTGTTGCATAATTAGTTGTTTTACACTTCAAAGACAAAACAAAATGTTACATTTCACCTGTGCATTGTTTCACTGTTTCAAAGTGAGAATTGCAGTGAACATCAACACTGAACTGGGGTCTGAAGTTGGAATGGTTCTGCCATTCCTGACATATTTGCTCAGTGTGGTTCTGTTCTGTTCTGCAGGTGCATCAAACATCGCAGCCACAAGGATTTAATTTCTGTTCTTCTGCTGTTTCATCTCCACTGACCAAATCCATGTCTCTGATGTCGATTAGCAAACCGGTGCTCGACAGTGAGTAATCCACTTTTCCCTTACCCACTCTGTCACCCGTATAACTGAGTATATCTTGCTACCTTCCCAAGGCAAAATGTGCTCCTGCCCGCTCTTGCTTCCTTTGTCACACGAAGTACATGTTCCACTGCTGCATGGAATTGTGGGTGGAAAGGCAGAACTCAGTTTTGTTTTGTTCTTCCAAGTGTATCCCCACTATTTTCTTTCTGTTGGGTTTTCTTTGTGTGGGTTGGATATTTTTCTTTCTAAATTAGAGTACTGGTATGAAAACTATAATTTATTGACTTCATTAACTAAAAAAAAGGATCTAATTTTGCATCCTTTCAGAGTTCCGTCCTTTCATGTCAGGTAAATTCCACTTGAGATCTTACTTGCCTGCATCTAGATTTTTTGAAAGCTGATATGTGGAAACTTGAGAATCCGTGTCTTGATCTCCTTGAGGGAGTTTGTTGCTATTCATTTTGAGTTAAATATTTTGGTGCAATTGGGTGTAATTTATTGAATCTCATTCCTGAGGAAAATAATAAAAGATGATTCTATAAAATTTTCCAGTTTAGCTTAATTGAAGCGATAACAAGCACTTAATTTTGCAACTTGGCTGAATTGATTCTTTCAGCTGAAAAAGTCATTCAGAAGGCTGCAGCTGGATGTGCTTAGGATGTATTACACATGTTTTCATTTTATTAATTGCCAGCCAGAAACCCTATTGACATTTTAGCTCCTGTCTTGTCAATTAGTGATGGTGTCTGATCTTTCCTCTTTATTAACGTGATTCTGCCGCGCACAGCTCAACAAGGGGCTTTAAGAGAGGTGCTTTATTCATGGAGGAGGCTTGCTGGAGGAAGCTCACAGGGACTGTGCTTTGTAGGAGATGTTTTTAATTTCTTCACCATGATAATTCCATGATTAATAAAAACATGGCCTAACGGATGTGTCCCCCAGCAACAGTAACCAACACATGGGCAGCTCTGTCCGGTGGAGAGACCAGATCCTGCCCTGTGCACTGGCACTGCCTCTTCCCTCCTTGGGCTGAAGGTCTTCACTGTTGTTTTTTGAAGCAACCAATTTCTTGGCATTGCACCCAGCCTCTGACCAAACACCAGAAAACTTGGCTGGCTCCCCAAAAACGAGCTGTCGGTGGCCAAGGGAGCCTGGATGGCCAAGGCTGTTAAAATGTCCTGTGGCCTGGCGTTAAAAATGCCATGGAGGCTTCATCATCACATCTTCTTCTAGAGCCAGCCTGGCCACCCTGGTCCTGGGGGAAAGAAGGAAAAGTGAAGATGTAGTAACCTTTCCAGAGGGGCTGTGGACAAAGTAGCAGGGTCAGTCTTCTGCTTTAAGGCAGATGTCTGTCAGTTTGGAACACTGAATGTAAAAATTACTAACAGTCCTGTGAGCTTTATTTTCTCAGTCATTAATTTGTAATATCTCAGAAGGGCCACATTTTTACAGGCAGGTGGTTTTTGAAAATCAGAGCATTCGAGGGGTTGATGTGAGCATCCAAAGGGAATAATCACTAGAAAAATTTAGCTCATGGATTTTTTTCCCAATCCTGACACCTTCCTGACTACAGAAACTTCAGTAAATCACCCAGAAAATCTGTGACTGTCCCATCCTTGGAAGTGTTCAAGGCCAGGTTGGGTGAGACTTGGGGTAACCTGCTCTAGTGGAAGGTGTCCCTGCCCAGGGCAGGGGGGTGGAACTGGATGAGTTTTACGGTCCCTTCCAACCCAAAACATTCTGTTACTCTACTTGATTTTTCCCCTTTGAAAGAATTGTGTTGCTTGAGTTGTGACCACAGGACATGTGAAGCAGTTCAGTGCCTGTTACAAGAAGGTCTTGGTGTATAAACTCCCTTATGTCACCTGGGTTTGATGTTCATGTTATCCCAGCAGGACATTTCAGAGTTATGCAAGAATAACATGGAAGTGAATTCTAGGACAAATTCAGTTCTTTATTCCACTTGCATAATTTTGTGGTAGGTGTTTAAAATAAATGATCCCCTGATCCCTGCGAATGTGTCTGAATGGGAAGAAAGCAACACGCTGTGCACAAAATATTTAAAAACTAAATTCAGATTAATAAACATATGGAAGGATTTCTTTTATTGTTACTGTTTATTGTCATATGTGCTGAGGCAGGAGCAATTTCCGAGACTGAGTTCCTAGCCCACACTCTGTCTGACGTGTCAGATGTTCCAGGAGCTGCTGTGGCCATTCACAATGTTAATCCTTCAGCATTTTATAGAGGGAGGTCACAAGAGCTGTTGGCTGGAGTGCTCGGAAGAATGCTTTTAGCCTTGGAATAGCAAATTTCCAGTGTGGAGCACAGTTATAAAGCCAGGAATTGCTATAAATAAAACCACTGAAATGGAAGTTGAACTGTGCTGGAGAAGGTGGTGCAATTTACAGTAAAGTATTATTGTTCATCTTGACTTCTAGTCTAAATAGACAGTAGATGACAGAAGAAAAAGTGGTGTTGCCCAATTGTGTTCTTCGGGTCTGGGACACTAGAACAGCTCCTTCAAAAGGCAGTCTAAACAAAACTGATGCATGGGTGTTCCTAAGAATTATTCAGTTTAAATGCCTTTCAGTGAGTCCCTCCAGGGTTGT
Organism: Pomatostomus ruficeps; assembly: GCA_013400735.1. Lineage (NCBI taxonomy): Eukaryota > Metazoa > Chordata > Aves > Passeriformes > Timaliidae > Pomatostomus > Pomatostomus ruficeps. Next base: position 349,111 of record VYZT01056725.1, on the reverse strand, counting down.
TCTGCTTACGTTGGAAAACTGTGCACATTTTAGTCAAATGGCCTGTAGACAATTGGCATTTATGACTAATGGCTGGAGGAAGTGTTAGGGGAGTTTGCTTTGCATTGCTTGCATAGCACTGGCTATTCCTTGGAAGGTGTTTTTATATTCTGAATTCACTTTTGATGTTTGATACCAGCCATGCAAAAAACCCTCACTGTATGGGGCTGAAAGGATATGTTTTATTCAAAGAGAGCAATAATTGCTTTGTCTTTCTCTTGGAAGTTTACTACTGATAAAGTCTTTAGCCTGTTTTCCCTGTTCTGCAAGTGAATTGATCTATCCATGGACTGACTTCAAAGTGCCTGACCACATGTCCTGAAGGTGTTTAATGTAGCTGCTTAGGTCAGAGCTGTCCCAGGGGCGGAGTTTCCTCAGCCCTGTCCCTGTCACCTTTCCCGAGGACACAGGGATGTGCCGTGTGAGCAGTGGGTGTCCAGCAATCAGGTCACAGCTCTGAGGTTTCCACCTGTGCTTGTGTGAAGAGAAGGTTTGGGAAATAGGGCCAGTTTCAGTGAGGAATGGCTAGTGGGCTCCTATTCTCTTGCCAGACACCACTGTGCTTACAAAGAATTGTTGCAAACCTGCTGCTATGTAAGGGCTGCTCTTAAAAATGAATGCTGGGATATTTGATCACTGAGTTTGGCACTGTGTTTGGTAGGCATCTTCCAGGCAAGGGCAGAATAGGTGTAATGGGGCTTTTCTCATGTTTAAGCAGGTTTTTTTTAAAACAAGGACTCTTAAATTGTAGAAGAAGACAGAAGAGATGCTTATTTTTCTATTTTATTTTGGAAGAAGATAAGAGCGTTTTAAGTGTTTCCTTTTTAAGGCTGGAAATCTTGAAGGGCATAATGTTATCAACATTTTTGATTTTTTTTTAGAGATAGAAGTGGCAAGAACCTCCCCACATAGAGTAAGGCAACACTTCAGATAAACTGTCTTTGCTAATATTTGGTAGCTTTGCTGTGTCATTTAACTGCAGAAAGCACCTTTAAACAGAAATCTGGAGTTGTTCTAGTTTGAGTCCATGGCAGTTCTTTCAGTGAAGCTGATGCCCTTTGTCCGGAGATCCATTTTGTTGTTGGTATTCCATTTGGAAAAATAACCACCTACAATTCTTCACTAAGAAGTCCTATAAAAAGTATCAGCAAAAATCGGGAAATCTTCAAACCTTGAGCCGTGCATGCAGTGAGGCCTGCGCCCTCTGAAACCTGCATCCTCTGGAATTTGCACATTCCCAATTCTTTGTTTCTTGTGCCTTTCTGGAGCCAGCTGCTTCGCAGACGTTTCCTTTGCTTTGCTTTTAGTTTGCTTTGGCTGCTTTCCTCTCCTTTTTATTATTAAATGCATTTTCAAGCATGCTCTAATGTCTGCTGTTAACCCACTTCTCAGCCCAGGGCCGGACTCGACCATCGAGACGAATCTCCTTCTCCTTCAGCATCTCTCCACTCATTCCTAAGTCTAAAACTCTCTTTTCTATTGGCTCTTCTTCCAGTGATGAGGAGGAGGAGTTGGATAGTAAGTAATTGTTTTCTGTGCATTGCAGCCATAATGGGTGGAAACAAAGGGAAATCTGGTTTTCCACTTTAGACTTGGAATTGCACCTTGCAAACCCTGAACTAACCTTTCTGTTGCATGGTGTCTAAGAGCATTATCTTAGTCCTGTATCTGAATGCTAACTAATGGCAGAATAAAAGGATTGTTATCCAAAGGATCTTCTACATCAGCACCACAACATCATACCTGGACAGTTTTAGTCTGTATCTGTGTGGCAAATGTCGTCACCTGCCACTCTGAGCAGCAAAATAATCTTTACCTTTTTACTAAAACCAAAATACTTGCCTTGAGCTTGTTGCAGGGCATGGAGTTAGCAGACAAGGTAGATCCTTGCCCTGCATAGGTGACAGTGATTGCATTGCTCAGGGGAAGAGAAGTGGACGAGAAGCCCTGGTTATTAAATTCTGAAAATCTTCGCAGCAACTTCACACTTCCCCCACTAAGCAAAAAGCACACATTGCAGTCCAACACCTTAAATCCTCAAGGTGTTCATATCTAGGTCCTGATATTATTATCAAAATAGTTCTGTGGGAAACAGGTGAGAGTTCTCTGGTAGCTTTTTTTCCTCCTGCAAACTCCATTGCTAAAAGAAGCCTGACTGAGGCAGAAGATTGAATTGAAGTAATTTAGACTCCTCTTGTTTTTTTAAATAGGCTTATCAAAGAGAATTCAAAATGTTTCCTATTTCTTAAGCATGTTTTGGTAGACTGTTGAAATAAACCAGATGCATTCCTTGTGTCCATGCTGGGACGGGGAAATTGCTTTCCAGACCAATAGATTTTGGTTGCTTCCTGAACTTAAAACAATCTCCACACCATCCACGCTGTACATATCTAAATTCTCTTCCTTTCTGTTCCTGATCTTCCCTGTGGGTTTGTCCCTTTCTTCAGGAAAGTCCTGTGCCCAGGTGGGATATTACCCAATTACTTCCACATTTAAGCTCCTTCCTCTTTGCTCTGTCCTTTTGTTCTGCTTTTAACAAAACTCACAGTTCATGGTCCCCACAAAGTGAACTACAGAGACACAGCTGTGCATTCATTCGAAGCCCCACACTAAAAAGTACCCTTGGGAAAACTTTCTGGTGGATTTTGTTTGTTTGTTTGGTGAGTTTTGTTCTTTTGAGGGTTTGGGTTATTTTAATATTATTTATTTTTGGTTTTTTGTTTTAAGCATCCAATGCCTGATACTCATGTTAGGGTATGACAATTTTAGAGGGTATTTATGGTAACCGGTGTTTATCTTCTCTCCCTCAACAGCTCCTGTTAACAATGATCATTTAGGATAATGTCAGATGTTGTCTCAAACAATAATGTTGTTTCCTTTACATGTTTGAGGGTTCTGTGGTGACTTCATAAAGGTTGGTTTAGCCACAGGTATTTCCAGGACTGCTTTGGCAGTGGGCATTTTTGATGGAGTAATCCCAGACCAGTTTGTTTGTCACATCTTTAGGGTTCATTTCCCATAAGAGGATGGATGTGTGAACGTTGAGATTGCACATGCATTTCAGTTACCACTCCTCAACCTCTCCATGCCTGTTTTTCTCTGGAATATGCAGAATTAGTTGAAGTTTCTTTGATGATATGATATATTTAAGACATGGATTTCAGGTGGCTGGACAATTATTATGAAGCCTTTGGATTTCTTGACCCACGAAAGTTTAATTACTGACAGCATTAAGGCGTTGCAAGCTGGTTTCAGCATCCTAGTCTAGTCACTGCTTTCTGCATAATGGATCTTGATGAATTACTTCAAGTCCAGCTACCATTTGAATTAATTTTTGTGGGTGATGCTTGAAAGGTTTTGAGATAAGTGCAACAAAATTTGTCTGCTCACCCAAGTTCATTGGAAATAGATAGCAGTTCTGGTTTTTGAAACAAAAGCTGAATTTTTTTGTGCGTTGTGAAGTCAGATTTCGGTTTTGTTCCTGGTCATGACAGAAAACAAAACATTATGAAAATGAGCCTTCCCTCCCCTGTTCTTCAGAAACAAACCAGGAGGTGAGAAGCTGTGTATTTTTCTGTGCTTACCTTCCTGGGGTTTAGAGCTTGCAGCAGTGTTGGTCATGTGATGTTATATTATAATCTAAAATATGAAATCATAAACAGACCTTGATTCTTGACTGGATCCATTTTGCCTGCCAGCACCAAGAATCCCCTGCTTTTAAGATAAAACAACTATGGCAGTAGAAGATAAATGATACATAATTGTAGCTCTCATGCACCATATTTTCTCAAGGTAGTGAGAAAGTCACAAATATCAATTTATTGCAGCTCTTGGTTCAGTGTTTGTTCACATTTCTGATGTTAAATGCAAAGAAACAAAAAGGTTTGTGAAATACTTAAATCCAGTCAAACTGATGAATCTGTTTTAAAAAAGAGGAAAGACTAAGGAGGCCTAACCCAGATTAAATGCAAACTAGAACTGAAATGGGAATCCGAGTCAGTGGAGCTTCAACCAAGGATTTGGGAGTCTGGAAATTATTTGTGTGATCCTAGTAGGCACTTAGGTTTATATTATAAAAATATAATATCACTAATGAAAATTGAATAGTAGACTTCATTTCATAGATGTTACAGTATTACTAACTTCGATGTATTTGGGATAAATCATTAATGAGGTGAAAGATTTTGCAAGGGAAATATTAACACAGCTCTCTAAGCAGGGTTTAGGTAATGGGGTGTATTTTACGCCTGTCTTTTAGTTTCTCAATATGAAGAAATTATATTTCTGTCTCAGACGCTGTTGGCACTTGAATCAGTGGTTAGAAAATCTGTGTTTAAGACCTAATATTGTATGCACAGTTTTTCCTAAGGCCCTTACTGCTTTTGGTTAAAGGGCCATCCTTGCCTCTAATGGAAGTAGGTCTTTTGCATTCACCCTTAGCATTAAGAGAATATGAGCCAAAATCTTGTTTTTCTTGCAGTATAAATGTAGGAGCCTAATAAGGTGACAGTCGTGCTGCTTCTTGAACTTCAGACAGGGCTGCAAACAGTGCTTGTGTGAAGGTTTCTTTGGGGTCCTGGCAAGCCCGGTTACTTCAGAGAGGACCCTGTGTCCTGGATCGTTTCATCCTGATTTTTTGGTGTTCTTCGATGGTTCTGGTAAATGGTGTCAGCTCCCAGATCTGCTCCAGAGGCATTGTGCAAGCAGGTTTCTCGTGTAAAGGGAGTTGGTGCCTTTGGCAGGGCTTCAGCCTCATGGTGAAATTCAGCCTTTCCTCGAGCAGCGTTTCGTGACGAAGCCCCAGGCTGGTAACGTTTTGTGGAGAGCAGAATAAGGCCTCCCTTATTCCCCTTACTCTTTATGAAGTGCCTCAGGATTTTGATGGGAAAATGAACCACAATTTTATCAAGCTGAAAAGTTTTATACATGAAACCCGGATGTGCTGTACAATAGGTGCTTTCTAGTGGAGTATAAATAAAAGCTTTGTGTCAGAATGATTCTCATTTATACCTATTGTCGTTGAATTGGCAGTTCTGATTCAGACACGCTGATTTACCAGCAAGTTTAACAGTTGCATGGTCTTTACTTAATAGCTGAAGAGTGATAAAAATACTAAACAGGCTTTCACCTCAGCATCTGATTTGGGAGTAGCTAAGGATCCAGGGAACGGGCTTTATCCTGTGAAATCTGTTGTAAACACCCACTTCTGGAGAACATTTCCCTTTCCTCTTGAACTGTCCCGATATGCAAACCTGGGGTTCTTTTCAAGCAGTGGGCTGAGGCTGCAGTCTAACCTGTCACCCCTCTCCCCTCCCATCTTTTCCAGGTGCGCAGTCGTTCAGCGGCTCTGTGGGCTCCTCGGTGCAGAGGTACAGTATCCTGGGGACACCTCATCTCTTCTGGGGGACTCCTGCAGTGGGCCCTGCCTTGGACAGGAATATTTTAGATTATAGAATATGAAAGCCTGTTCTAAGTCTCATCTCTTAAACAAGGCTCTGTTTATCCATAATTTATACCATCATATTATGCATTGTTGCATGGTATCAGTTTACCCTGAGTTGTATTTTACACTAAAAGTAGTTTTTTCTCCCTGTGGCTAATTCCCTCTCTTTCTCTATAACAAAGGCCAAAACAATCGTGGTTTTGTGTGTTAATTTTCATCCTTGCAAGTTGCACAGAGGAGATAATCCTCCTGGTGGCTGTCAGAGTGCCTCCCTGGAGGAAGGACTTGGTGGCTCTCAGGGAGTTGGTGTCTGGTCTCCGTGGAACTGACAGCTTTGGCTTTGTTCTGTGACTGGGAGGCTCTTCACCTCTGCTCACTGCAGTTTTCTCCTCCTTGATTTAATTTGTATTTCTGTTCTGCTTTTGGTTTGTGTTGTACTTAATATTGACAGAGTGTGCCCTTTAATGCAGTAATAGTCTCCTTATTCTTCATCGTAGCTGAAGAAGTCATAAGCTTGTGCATGTAAAGAGTGGCAAAAATTAGCTGGGATCCTAAAAATTCTGAAATTAATACATATAACCGTTGTGGTTTAATACTTAATATTGATATTCTCATTTCTCAGGGGAGACTTTGCAGACAGTGTGATTTCTGTTAAAGACATTCACTGTCTTTTCAGAGTTCATTAGATGCCTTTCTCTGGAATGAAATGGTTCTTTACAGCATTAATTGTTCCTGGTTGTTTGGCAAAGGGAGCAGCAGAGGGTGCTATGGCATGGCCTGCTTCAAAACAGATACGAGGATTCCTTGAAATTTATCTCAAAATAAGTGGATTGGCATTTTGTCTTCACTTTTCCTTCCCTATTAAAACACCATAAAGTAACTCTAGATTCTATTGGCTAATAAATGCATTTGTCCTTTTAAAATAATCTATCTGTTTAATAGATGCGAAATAAAAGCAACTTTTCTCTTTTTTTTATCTTAGCATATCTGAAGAGAGCAGCAGTGTCCCCGCTGGTAAAGGTGTAACAAAAGTCAGCCGCACCTTCAGCTACCTCAGGAATAAAATGTCCAGCAGCAAGAAGAGCAAAGTAAGTGCTCCTTGTGATTTGTGGAGTGCCCATAGGCAGCAGAGATGAGTTCTGTGTTTAAGTCTTTGCCTGACTTTCTTTTCTTTACTTTCTCATATTTTCTTCCTTCCTTTTTTTTTTTTTTT
>VYZT01056725.1:284427-342403 GCA_013400735.1 Pomatostomus ruficeps | reverse complement strand
TTTTTTTTGGTGAGGGCAGGATTGTCTGTGGGGTGATAGGAACTGGCTCCATGGGAAATCCTAGCGCCCCACAACTGAGCCCAAGGACAACTGTGTGAGGTTCAACAAGGCCGAGTGCTGGCTCCTAGACTTGGGTTACAGGGACAGTGCTGGGTGGGCAGTTGGACTGGATGATCTTGAAGGTCTCTTCCAGCCTTGATGATTCTGTGTTTTCACTCGTTTCCCCACAGAGAATGAATTTTGCTCTGGCAAGAGTTAGGGCTTTGTAGTGATTAATGAGTCTAATTTTTACAAAACCTGAGAGGTGTTCGATAAAACAAGGACAGGAGCTGTAGGAAGCGACTGGCTGCCAAAGGCAGTATTGTCTTTTCATCTTTTTTTCACTTTTGCCACCAAGTTCCTGTGCACTGCAGGAGAAGCTACTCAAACAGTGACCTTTAGTGATGGCCAATATTTATATTTTTCCATTTTTTCCATCCTTGAAACCCTGGAATTTAATTTGCAGAAAGTCAAGCCCTGCTCAGCACAGCTGAGTTTCCTGGGAACAGTATTGGTCACAGAAATAATTACATTAATGCTAAATACTTCACACAAACGGGCTGTTGCTGCCTGAGATTATCCCCTGAAGGTTAATGTATGTTTGGGGATTTTCTTGGCTTGGTTGGATTTTTTTTGCTTGAATCTCACCTCAATTTATCTGTGCACAGAAGCTCAGAGCATTTCGCTGTCTCGTTAGCTGGTGTGTAGTTAATCTGCTGGTCAGTGCTGGTGGAAGGCCCTTGAGAGGTGTGACTGCACACAGTTCCTCTTCATGCATCTCTCTTTAAAGGCAGAAAGCCACAAGTGCCAGTGGCTCAGAGCTGCTGCTGAGCAGATTTAGGACAATGCTCTTCCCTGCTGCAAAGTGCAGTGTTGAAAAAATAAATCTGTTTACATAGAAACCTCTGTGCAAACACCAGTGAGAAGTCCAGGAGCATTTTGCACAGACTGTGAGTGAGACTGGAAGTTCATTAACTGTTTCTTGCACTTAATGTGAATAATCTCTAAAGCAAGAACTGGAGAGAGAGGTAAGAGATCTGGGATGGGACAGAAAATATAACAGCAGTGCTTTTAGATATTTACTCAGTTCAGTCTGGTTTCACTGATTTCATGATTGTGTCTGCAAATGTTGATAAAGAGTTGCTTCAAAATCCCAACCATAACATGCACTACAAAAATTGCAGCTCGTATCAACTCTCATACTTCTACTAAATAATAGCCAAAATATCATTCAAGTTCCAGTTTCTTGTCTGCTGCCAATGAAATGTTTGCATTACGTACATTTTTAAGGCTTCACCTGTACATTTAAATAATTTGACCGAAAAATTCATTGGAACGCTGATTTCTCGGAAGCTTTATAGACGAGAAAAACCTGTAAGAGTTTAAAAACAAAACCAACAAAACAACAAACCTTGAAAGAGGAAGTTTGACACAGGAAGTTGGTTTCTGTCAGGAGGGAGGGAAGGTTCAGTGTCTTTCCAACTTGGTTTTACTCATCTCCAGAAATGCAGTTTTCTGAGATGAAATAAAATAAAGCACATCTGAGCTTACTAAAGACAACAGCTCTTTTGGAAAATGTTGTAGAGAATGATGTAAAAAACCCTTAAAAATAAAAGGGTGTTTAGAGCATTAACTGGAGGAGATACCGATAGAAATTTGTGGGAATTTACCCATGCCTGACACTTACTTGATGTTATCTGGGATTATCAGTGAATCTCTTGCTATTAGCAGAGTGCCCTGATTCACATTTGCAAAGTCTTAAACGTGCTCTACCTCTGTCAGTTCAGGAAAAATCCGTAATTTTTTTCATTTTGGTAAAGAGTTTCTGAGAAATTACAACCACTAGGATGAGTAATTTCTCTTTTTCCTTGCCTTGCACAGTACTAAGGCAGTGCTTTGCCATCAGCAGCATTTCAGGGTTTATAAGAAAGGTTTGAAAGAAATAGGAGACAGGGAGTATCTGTGACCTGCAGAGCAGGAGGAGAGCAAACACACAAAACCTTTCTGCTTGGGCAACTCTTGCAGCACTTTGTTTGGTGAAGTACTACATAGCAACACTGAGGTATGTTAAAATTCACTTTTTCTGTACCCCAAACATCACAGAGTGTTTGATTTACTCCCCTGTACCTTTTAAATAGGTGGTCTCATATTGACTTGAGACTTGTAAAATATTAATCGCATCCTTTTCTGCCTGTATGGGTTTGGTTTTTTGGTTTGGTTTTTTTTTAGCAGTTGAAGCTAAGGTAGGGCAAGATGAAAGCAACAGCAAAGCAGCTAAAATCATCTTTAAGGAAGTCAGCAATGGTCCTGCCCCTCCCCCTTTTGCTCAACTCCTCCGTGCTGTGCCTCCCGTCCCCGGCCCTCCACAGCCTCTGGCGTGGCCATGGGCTAGCGGGGTGCAGCTCCTGGTGGGGAGCAGCTCTCCTGCCCGGGGGAAGGATGTCGATAAAATGGAACAGATTCTCAGAAGTACCTCAGATAACAGTGAAGCTGGTGGGACTGAAGCACTGGGAGGTAAGAGCTCTGTGGTTCCTGGGGAGTGTGCGGCGTTCATCCGGTGCCATGGTGCTCGTCGCGGTGTCTGCTCTGGCACACGGGTTCAGCCACAGAGCTGGGCTTCAGATCGTGCTGGCAGCTCCAATAGCACAAATATAGTCTTGCTTCTACAGTCCTTCTTTAAATAAAGTTCCAGTAATTGCCACAGGAAAACAGAGAAAGCTGAAAAAAATCTCATTGTGAGCCCTTGTCCTTCAGTGGAGTGGCTGGCAGCCCTTATGTGGAGTTTGCTGTTTCCTCCTTGAAAGTGGTGCACCGATTTCCTGTTTTTCTTGGGGCTGTTCAACTTTAACTGAAATTAAAATTAGACTTCAGAATTGCTGGGTTTTGTAGTGAACTTCAGGTAGGTTTAAGGTATAGGATGTGAAGTCTCCTTTCAGCATGAGAATCACAAGATTTGGCTTGAGCTTAGAGCGATCTTTTCTCTTGGAGCTTCCCGAGGGGTGGTGGCAGAGCCAAACTCCAGGCATCAACTTGGTACCATCAGGCCAGGCCTAAACTGCAGAGTTTTAGTTCCTGAATCCTGCCAGGCTGGCTGTGGTTAGAGACGGGCAGGTCAGCGGGTGGAAAATGGGGCTGTGGAGGTTTCTGTGGCGTGGTGAGCCAGGCTGATGGCTCAGGGGAGGCGGAGATGTGACGCCACGCCGACTATTCCTGGCAGGTTTTCTGCTTCAGACAGGATTATTCCATATGGTAATGCTCCGAGTTTTGCTTATTTGCAGAACAAAACAGCGTTTGGGGCCAGTAAATAGACTTTCTGTTTATGACACTTTGCAGGAGAGACTCCGGCACTGGCGTTTTGCCTGGGATGTGCTGGGAGGGGAGTCCTTAGGCTGAGTTACTCATTATTAGAGAGTGTCATCCAGGGCTCAAGAGTTTCCCTGCAGTGGCTGCAGAGCTCCATCCCTCTTTCAGCCACTTCATGGCAGTTGCTCACATGGGCGGCTCTGCAGCTCTCTGATATTCAGCCTGTGACAATATTGGGCAAAGGGCACATGGCATATAAATAACAAAATGCAAAGATAACCCAACAGAAGCCTTTACCGGTTTCTGGTTAAGCTTCTCTTTCAGATGGCAGGAAATCTGCAGCAACAGTTAAAAGCACAGACCTGGAGCTGACTCGTACCATAAACATGTTGTAGGTTGGTACATGAAAAGACAAGGAGTCACTGTAATTCAAATTCAGAGTTTTTCTGTGGAGTTCCCTTTAAAAGTTGTTTGGAAGTTTAAAACTTTTTTGTCCAAATTCATGAAAGGCTGCAGGGAAAAATGTATTAGTATTTAGTATTTTCTATCTAAGGTAGAGATAGAAAAGTCAGCAAAAACTCTGCTAAAAGCTGGAGAAGCTGCCTGTGCTTGTCATCTTTCCAAAGCTGAGTAGCCCAGAGGTTGAGTCGTGGCCTGTGAAAGATGAGAGGGTCTTTCATGGCATTGCTGTTGTTCCCCAGCCTTTCTGTGGTGCTGTATGCAGAGGGTTTGTGAAAGATCCATTTTGCCAAAAAGCCTCACATAGTTATGTGGGGTTGCATGTAACTGTTGTAAAAGTTGCTCGTTGGAAGGAAAACAGAGGTAGAAATATTCTGGCAGTGAGGCTGCAGAGGCACTGAGGAAGAGCTTGTGTTCTCCATTAAAAATGCAGTTGCAGATCACGAGCCTCATGGTTTGGCCTTAAAAATGAACTGTGTTGAAAGTCCGATACACACTGCATGTGGTATTTATATTTAACTCAATTTATTTAAAGTGCTGAAGAGGCTGATGAGAGCCCAGAAAAAGAAAAGAGGTAGAGTCATCAAACCAAGCAATTATAAAACAAAGGTAGAAGAAAATAGGTGCCTTCAGAACAGACTCAGTTTCTTCTGCAGTGGTGAGACACCTGTGTGAGTCAATAGTATGTAAATCCACTTCCATGGGAGCTGAGAGTGGCTGTTTTAAGGGAGGGCTGTGCAGACACATGGCCATTGTTCAGGTGCCCCTCGATCGATGTCCTCACCCTGCCAAAGGCAAACTCTGAGCAATCTGTAACCAGGGAAGAGGCCTCTGTGAAGTGACAAGGCTTTTGGTCATTTTGTCTCGGCAGGAAAAAGAGAAGGATAAAGAGAAGACTAAAGAGAAGGACAAAGATTCCAAGGAGAAGGAAAAAGATAAGAAGCTGTTAAATGGACATCTCTTCACTGCAACCTCTGTTGTAGCCCAAGCAACCTGTTACCACTGTATGAAGCCTTTCAATAAGGATTCGTACTACTGTGCAAGTGAGTCGGGGAGTTCTCCCCCTTCCTTTCATTGTTCATTGAATCTGGCATGGAAAATGCAAACCTTACACTTTATTTTCCTTTTGCTTGAGGATGTAAGGTGGGAGGGAGACTTTGGAGATGGTGATTCATGGAGCAGTGTGTTGCCTTGTGGAAACTGGACTGGAATGAGTTGTGGCTGCATGGAGCTGCCCTCCAGTCTCTTTCCTAAGCCTGAGCTCAGCCATCACTGCAGGCCATGGGGTTTTCTACCCCTTGGTGGGCTCTGTCAGTCAGGTGGACTTTGGTTATTTCAGCTGCATGTAGAGGCTGGGAGCTGAGGTGCTTAGATAAGATGGACAGAGGGCAGGGACAGCTGGCTTGGGTCATGGCTTTTATTTCCAATAGATGGGGAAAAAGTCCCACCGATCTGTGGTGTATTGTTTGAGTTCTGTGAAATACTGCTTCGGTGAACCCACAGTGGGAACCATATCATACAGAAAGGAAATACTGACCCTCTGCTCCCTTTGTACAGCAATTGCATCACAGGTCAAATGACAACTACCTGTGTGCGTGGGGGGGACGTGCAGCACGGGGCAGGCAGGATGGGAGCCTCACAGAGGGTTTCGGACCAATTGGAGCTTCTGTTCTCATTTCTTATCAGTCAGTTTCTCATGCCTGTGGCTCGATAAGGGCAGCGGTGTTTGTGTGGTTGAACACTGCTGGTTCCTGCAGCAACCCCACGCTATAGAATATGCAGACAAAAACGTCTTTTCCCACTGCAGCTCAGTGGGAAGGGCTCTCCTCTCCTCACTGTTAGTAATTTTTTACTCCACTAGCTCAGATATGAGTCAAAGCGAGTCCGGGAACTGCTCCCAGGCTGGAGCCTTCCGTTCCTCTGGGTAGATGTGAGCAGCCAGCTGAATCCCCAATGGCACTGCTGGGTTTCCTGGAAGGGATTTCAGCAAAGCTGTTTGTCTGGGACACGCTCTGTATCAGCCTGATGGGAAATGTAAAACATCAACAATTACAAACTCTCAAATGCCTCCTCTCCCGTTCCCCACTTGACTTCCTTAACAGCTTCTGAAGCCTCATAGAAAATCAAATAGATCCCAGTTTAATGCTCTATATGCTAACGAGTTAAAATAACCCAACAATGGCATTTGTTTTATCATAAGATGTTCTTCCCTTATTTTCAAGGTACAATGGAAAATTATTGTAAGTTTTCTGCATTGGCCAGAAAATGATTGTCATAAAAAAATGTTTGCTGAGGGCCTAAGTTGAGAGCTCACATGTGAGAGTGATTCTTTCTCCTGTTGCATCTTAAAATCAGCCTCAGATGCTTTGGAAATGATGGATAAGCAGGAGCAGAGGCTCTGATATTCTTGTGCTGTTGTGAGTTGGTGCTACCACCGTTGCTCTGTCTCTCCTATGGAAGACATTTTCTTGATGCCTTTTAAAGCACTGGATATTTTAAACCAATGTCTCAGCTTTTCAGTGATGCCCCCCAGCTTCCTGAAACATCTGCTCAATGCTGAAAGGTTGAGCATGCTCTGAAACAAATAAGCAAGCAAAAAAGCCTAATTTTAGTAGCTTTCTGCCTTGTCTTTTTTACTTTTTTTTATGATCAGTGGTGCAGAAAATAAGGTTTTGGGGGTTTTAGTTACTAATACTAGTGACACAGAGGAGTTAGAGGAACTTCCTGCTTGCTGAAGAGTTGATTGGGAGGAATAAGTCCCTACAACCAGATTTTTTAATATAAAAAATCCAAACTTTTTGCCAAATGTTACGCACTAAAGAGCTGCCTTCAGACTTTCAAGGCTTGAGTGTGAATTTCATGATTCTGAGTTGTCACACTGCCTCTCTTCATGCACCAGGAGCAGGTTCTGTTCCTCTTCCTTGTTTGGTCTTAAAAATTATAGAGCTTGTGGGTTTTTGCAAGAGCTTTGTTCTGTCTTCTCTTGCACAGGAAATTGTGAGACATTGTCAGAACAGCAGCACCCTATGACCTTACCCTTATCTCTGTCAAAATATCAGAATTACTGGCTTTTACTGAGTTGTCCCAAATGTAAGAGATTCTAGAAATGTGAGCATATTTTGTCATTCTGGACACAGAATTTTTTCCTTTCTTTCTGCTTCAAGAAATAATTCAGAACTTCACAGTTACAGTGTAACATAGATATGAAATACAGTTCATTATGTGTGTTAGTGTTGTCATGAATGAGTGGAAATACTTTTCTCTGAGCTGCTGAATCTCGAGATGAGATCTTTCATCTGCCGAAGGAGTTAAAGCCTCAAACCCAATTCTCAAGTCTTACAGTAAAAAAGCAGTTTTAATCATCTTTGAAAACTTTAATTCCCAGAAATCTGCTGGCAGAGATCATGGGCAGACTCAGGGTATTCAAAAACAAAAAAACCCCAACAAAACAAACCACCCAGCTTTTGCTCTGGCATATACAGAGCACAGGGTGGTGTTAAAGCCTGATGGTCTTTGCACTGGTGATTGTGGTGCTTCTGAACCAAAACTTCAGTTTCCAGAAGGAGTCCCAGCCTCAGGGACATGGTCCCTGACAGATGCTGCTGCTGCTGCCTTTCCTGGTAACCCTGTAGAGCAGCAGCTCTGGGGTTCTGGGCTGTGGATCTTACCTGTGGAGTCTGAGTTCGTGTAAATGGATTTCCCCTTCCTGTCTTTTAGATCCCATAGTCCTTGTCTTGGTGAGAACAATATTTGTCTTTTCACAGAAATACTGGCCCTAGAACTGGTTTATGTTTCGGTCTCCTGCTTCTGCTTTCCACCTTGCTTTCAGAGGAATAATGCCATTGGGTTTTCTTCCTTTTATTCTTTAATTTAAGACCCCTGGCACCTCAACCTTGCATTGATTTTTAAACAGAATTTCCTGTTAAATTCCAGGAGGAAATGTTATTAACAAACAAAGGGCTAATTATCCTGGAAAGCAGCCTGTCTCTCAGTATTTGTAGCTACTTGTGTAAACCACAATGATGCCTGAAAATTATCATTCTCAGCTGTGTAATTAACAGTTCGGATTACAAACAGCAAAAGCTGACCTGTTTTCTGTGGAGTTTTGTTTAATTCGTTGTTTCTTGGGGTTTTTTTTGACAGACTGTAATGCAATTGTTCACAAAGGCTGTAAGGAGAGTTTTGCTTCTTGTGCAAAGGTCAAAATGAAGGTAAGAGATTTCATCTACTCTACTGAATATATATATAAAACACTTTCTGCCATATGTCACGAAGCTTCCAGCTTGTTGTAAAGAACTTCAGCCCCTGTGCTGAAGCTTTCACATAATGAAAGCTGTTTAAAATGCTGTTTATGTGAGGAACAAACACAATTTGTGCTTACCCCAAATGCAAGGAATCTGCTTCTCCAAGCTAAATAATGTTTGTGCAATTATGATTTCAGTTCACTTCGGTATTGTCATCACTTTCCCGTTTTCATATTTGCTGCACGTTTCTCCATCTGGTTTTTTTGCCCGTGTCATTCAGGGAAAATAAAAAATATATTTAAAAATACACATACACTGAGAAAAAAACTTAGCTTTTTTTGTTTTAGTTCTATGGCACAACCTTCTGGGAGAAGGGAGGAAGAAATTAAAGTGAATTTCTTTTTTCTTTCAGCCGCAGAGAGGGATGCTGCAGGCACATGATACCTCTTCATTACCCACAGTAACCATGAGAAACAAAAGTAAGACAAATTCTTTCCCTCTGCTTTGGGGGTGCTCTGTATCTGCTGTTCTTAACTCTCCTGACAACTGATACTCGATATTATGAAAGATAAGCTTTTATCAAAGGAGAGATGAGAGCATCCTCTGTGTGTGTTAAGCAGTATCTGAGATTTCAGAAGCTGTACTGGAGTTGTACAGAGTTCATCCCCTTCTGCAGTGTCTGTAGCTTTAAACAAATGTAAAATCATCTCAGATTTAGAAAAATTACTTCTCTGTGGTAGCTTCCAAAATCTGGAGGGTGCAGCCTATGTCCATGGGTGTCTGATACGAGAAAGAATCCAGCTATGAGTATTAAGTGGAGAGGAGTCAAAATACAATTATTTTTGTTTTAATTAAATAGTCTTGGGCTTTGAGGTAGGCAAAAGAGAAAGTTTAATTTTGAATAGGATGAATATTGACAAACTGTTCCTGACTTTGCTGAGATACACACTGCACTGCAGAGCAACCCAGTGTGATCAAGGGTAAAGAATAGGCGTGAAATAGCCCAAATTGGTTGTATAGTGCCATAATTTGATAAGCTTAAGTGATAAGCTTTGATAAGTTAAGTGCTAGCTTGGAGATCTCTGTATGGAACCACACTATATGATTTACATATATATATATACACAGTTGTACTAACTGTGGTATTTGTCATGAAGTTCAGAGGTAATGCTCCAGAGAGCAGAAATTCATCTGAAGAAGGAAAAATCTGGAATTAATATGAACAGATTAGTTAAATGTATGTGATGGTATAATGAAATCAGGATTATAATTTCTCTGTGCTACATTCTGATAAGAGAAACCTGTCTCAAAATTTTGACCAGAAACAGCAAGATTTATATTAATATGGGCCCAGGGAAATAAAAAGGCCACAGGGTAGATTGTGACATGTGATTATTTATCAGAAAAGTTAAATTCAGTTTCCCCGGTGTGTGTTTCTGCAGTTGCAGATCCCACCTGGGTATTTCAAGCACAATGCAGTGAGTTCTGCCTGGGGCTCAGTGGTCTCCCTGTTCCTATGGCTGCTCCTAACTGCTGACATCCCCTGGGGATGATTCTAGAAAGAACAGGCAGAGGATTTCAGAGTCTGGATGCTTTTAAGTGGCTGTGATCCCATTACCAGTGGTTAAGGTGCTAGCATGGGCTGACTGTTGTCCCTCCCTTGCGTTGCAGGCTCGCAGCCGAAGGAGCGGCCACGCTCTGCCATCCTCGCCCCCGAGGAGAGCAGCGTCACTTCCACCTTCAGCAACAGGAGATCACAGCCGCCCACAGCACTCTCCAAAAGTGTCTCCATCCAGAACATCGCAGGGTAAGGCTCCTCCTGCACACCTGACTGTGTGTGTGTGTGTGTGTGATCTGACACTGCCAGTGTAAAGAAATCCAGGTCTCACTAAAAATAAGTTCATGTGCTACAACTTAGTTGAAGGTACAGAAGGGTTCACAAACCCAGAAATATCCGTGTTCTGTAGGGTACCATCAGTTGTGTTCTACACAGTCTCATTGTTTGGGTGAGCTTAGTCATGGCAGGAGGTCAGAGGCACAGCTGAGTTGGCCTAGTAGATTCAAGGCCATTTCACAGGGATGCTCTGGGCTCCAGGAGGAAATTCCCTTGCCTTGGGCTGGACACAGTGCAATCACACATTTGCAGCTCAGCTACAGTGTTAACTTTTGTGTCCATAACAAGAGGGTGTAGGCACAGAGCTGCAGTCTTCCTGGTTTTAGACTGCATTATACATAATTCATCACAGAAAAACAGAAGAAAATCGAATTTATGGTTCCTGCTGTACTTGCACATTGAGCAGTTGTACATGCGAGGTGGTAGCGTGGACTGGCGTGTTCTGGGCAGTTGGGATGTCCTGGCTATTCATGGGGAATTTCATTTCGGTCCATTTTGCTGATCTTTCTTAGAGCTAGGGCTAAGGACTCTTGTATAGCCTTTGGTGTTGCATTGTTTGCACGGTTAGCTCCAAGGGCAGTGAGGATGGGACGTGACTGGAATGGAGTTATCCAAACTGTAAAACCTCAGGAACGGCTCTTTATGGAAAGCACCGTCACTCAGAACCGTGGCACTTACAGCTTCTCCAGCTCCACTGGGTAGTTAGTAAACAACTCATAAAAGCACATTTCTGTACGTAATCATGCAGTGCCGGCTTTGTTTTTCCATTCATATTTAAAATGTATTTATTCTGCTTATCTGAAAGTACATTCGGCTGGGTTTTTGTCATAAACAATATTCTGTCTTCTGTTTTTCTGCAGAGTTGGGAACGATGACAGCTTAATACACACTTGGAAATTCCTGTCGCAGTCAACAGACTCTTTACATAAAATCAGCCGGGTTAATGAATCCATGGAGTCACTGGTTGATGAAGGTAAGAGATCTCCATGGCATTTATAGGAAAAGGAAGGTCTCAGTGCTGCTTTCCAGAAATAGAAAATCCATTTTCAGCAAGTGTCTTCTTTTATAATGGACAATTAAAGTGCATTTATTTTAATCTTAGAATATTAGTATGATAAACTAAAACAAAGCCCCACATGGTAATTTCTTTAGCTCGTTGAATTATGGAAAAACATTTAGAAGGTTTCAGTTACAGTTGAGTTACTTGGAATTTTGCTCAGGGACAAACATTTCCTCTTCTGTTGTGGTTTTTTATTTAACTGCAATGTTGTTGCATTGCAGATAAAGAATACATTATCTGAGCTAGAATTTGGTCTATGGGAAAATGGTGAACAGGAGACGAGGAAATAACCTTTAAAAGTGTTTTTCATGACTAGTCTTTATGTGGTGTATGATCATTTGGGTCAGCAAAGGAGACTGTGTGTGATGTCTGTGGTGTGACTGACAAAACCTGAAAATAAATAATTAGACAGAAATCTCAAATGGGACAAGTTACCCACGTCTTAATGGCACTTGCATTGCTCTGTGAAGGTGCAGACATGAATGAAGGACAGCTCATGGGAGACCTGGAATTAGATTCCAAGCAGCTGGAGGCAGAGTCCTGGAGCCAAGTGGTGGACAGCAAGTTCCTGCAGCAGCAATACAAAGATGTTGTCAAACGGCAAGATGTGATTTATGGTGAGACATCTGCACCTTCCCTTTCACTGCAGACAGCTCCGTGATCGACTCACAGGCATGGGTTGGGAAGCTTTAGGCTGGTGAACAGGAACATTGCTTTGGTTTCCTCAAAAGCCAGACTCTCATTCTTGAAGTTCCTAGAAATGCAATGCATTATGTGAAAGCTTCCTTTCTGCATTTCACATATCCAGAAGCCATTAAAAAAACCCAGAAATTGCCCCTCCTCATTTGTCTGCTGATGTCTTTCAAACTGGGTTACAGCACAAGCAGCTAGCTAGGAAGGCTTCCCCTGAGGGATTCAGGAGCCAGCCTGCATGGCAGAAGTGGGGTGTATGGAGGCTGGCAGTGAGGTGTTAGGAAGGAGATACCAGGCCTGAAGGCTGAGACCTCAGCAGCAACTTCCAAAGCTCTCTGTGTGGGACTCCTCTTCCCCCCTGTTTCTCTCACACATGAAACTATTGACTGATGTTACAATTCCTGACATGAAATTTTCTGAAGCCACTTAGAGAAGCCCAGTGACAGAAAAGCTTTCCAATGGCAGCTTTTCCTTGTGCTATAACCCATGAACTCTTGTCCTCATGCTGTGCAGAGCTGATGCAGACGGAAATGCACCACGTCCGCACCCTGAAGATCATGAACGATGTGTACAGTGCAGCCATGCTAAAGGAACTGCAGTATGACCAGCAAGTTGTGGACAAGATCTTTCCCTGCCTGGAAAACCTGCTGCACATCCACAGTCAGTTTTTCCAGCGGATTCTGGAAAGAAAGAAGGAGTCACTGGCAGACAAAAGTGAAAAGAACTTTGTTATCAAGAGGATAGGTGACATCCTAGTGAATCAAGTAAGTGCTGGAAAATGTTTGCAGTTCTGAGAACACAGCTGGAAGCCAGATGCTTTTCCTTGCCTCCTGTTTGTGCCTGTCAGATAAGCACGGCTGATGGCACCTTTACTCTTCACACGTAAAAATCTCCACCTCTGCTTTTTGAAGCACTTCTTGCTCTTTCAGAGGAAGGTCCACTATTGAAAATTGATTTAGTTCATTTTGTGGGAAAGAGAAGTGTTCACTGACAGGCACAAAACAGTTTGACTGCAGCCTGGAGCGTAAGCAGGAGCTCACAGCAAAATATGCTCAGTGTGTTTTTCGGCTGCATTACTGACCTGATGTTCAACTTGGAGTGGGTCATTTTACTTTTCTTTATCCACAGTTTCTGTCTTGGTTTTTGTCTGTCTCGACTTTTTTTGTGGTTGGCTTTTAAGCCCTGTGAGTGGAATCCCAAATTTTGCTGTAGGTGTGAGCCCAGTGAAGTCCCAAAATCAGCTCTTTACTTTCTAGAGATCTGCTTGCATGGTTGAGGGTGCTTTGGACTAATTTGATTTCATCAAGTTCTTCTGAGAGCCTGGCAGGCACTGCTGGGCTGTCACCCCAGGAGCTCAGGGCAGGTTGGAGCTGTGTGTCCCATTCCTTGCAGTTCTCCGGGGAGAATGCTGAGCGAATGAAGAAGACGTACGGCAAATTCTGCGGCCATCACAACGAGGCTGTCAATTACTTCAAAGACCTGTACTCGAAGGACAAGCGCTTTCAGGCATTTGTCAAGGTAGGACCTGGCAGGACGGACGTAGGCCATGGAAGAAGTGTGTCCTCTCTGCACGCTGGGGAATGTTTTGCTGCAGAACTGAAATTTTCATCTTTGTTCCTTAGAAAAAAATGAGCAGCTCCCTGGTGAGGCGTCTTGGGATTCCTGAATGTATCTTGTTGGTAACACAGAGAATCACAAAGTACCCAGTCCTTTTACAAAGGATACTGCAGTACACCAAAGGTAGGGACCACTTCTCTATTCTAAGCACATATTTATTTGTCCAGTGTGAATTTTGGATCCTTTACAGCTAAAGCAGATTTTCTTACCAGCTAATCCAGTCATTGTTGTCTCACAGCACTGCAGCGAGATAACTCAGTTCCACACCTCCATTTCGGATTAGTTGTTTAGGTACCTTGATTTAGTTATTTTAAGTCTATAGCTAATTATGTTGCAACATGCCTAGACTCCAGTCTCCCAGCTTGGTTTTTTTGGTAATGGCTAAAATGTGTAGTTAATTTGTGCATTTAATCTATACTGTCTTGTATACAAAGTATATTGGAATATTCCTCAGCCTTAACCATGTATATGTAAAAGGTTTTGTGAAACTCTCCTTAAGGGGGAAAAATGTCTTACTTAAGTATTAAAAAGTTATAATGTGGGAAGCTGGGAGAAGAGGGAGGGAGGGAGGAAGGAAGGAAAGAAAAGAAGGAAGGAAGGAAGGAAGGAAGGAAGGAAGGAAGGAAGGAAGGAAGGAAGGAAGGAAGGAAGGAAGGAAGGAAGGAAGGAAGGAAGGAAGGAAGGAAGGAAGGAAGGAAGGAAGGAAGGAAGGAAGGAAGGAGAAGTTAGACTGCACAAAGACAATGTGAAATCAAGATGTTTCTGTTTCTTTTTTAAGAAAATGAAGTGGAACATGAAGACTTGACTCAGTCATTAAACCTCGTTAAAGATGTGATTGCTGCAGTCAACAGCAAAGTCAGCAATTATGAAAAGAAAATGCGTCTTGGGGAGATTTACAACCGGACAGACAGCAAGTCCATCATGAGGATGAAGAGTGGCCAGATGTTTGCGAGAGAGGACTTGAGGCATCGGAAGCTCATCCGAGATGGGCCCGTGTCACTAAAAAATGCAGCTGGCCGGTTAAAAGGTAAGACTGTCCTGCCTTCTGCAGGGCAGGCTGCAGCTCAGCCTCTCTGGGTGTAGGATGAGTCCTCGGGCTGGGGCCTTCACCCTTTATTTGTTCTTCTGCTTTGACAGATTGAGACACCAGCTTCCCCCTGCTCTACCCCCTCCCAATCACATTTCCAGTTCCTTGTGTGGTTCTGGGGTGATAGAGAGCTGCTTTTCCCCCTGCTGACTGTGCCTGCTGAGGGCTCAGGTGGCAGTGACACCTCAGTGTGTCAGCCACGGAGCAGAGCAGCTGTAGGGTACTCTGGGCCAGGAGGACACGATGGGGCTGCAGTTGCCCAGAGCACAGAGTCAGATCTCCATGCCTGTGCCACAGTTCCGGGAGCTGTGCTGGCTAAATCTGGAACCCAGCCTCAGCTTCCCTGGCCTTTCCTTCGCTCCGAGGGCCGCAGCAGGGCTGCAGCAGAACCATCCCAGATGCACTGGGATCCAGGGAGATGGCCCAGGCATTTGTTGCTTTTGAACCTCTTTAAGCTGTTGACACAAACTGTTCAGGAGAGACTCTGGTGTCCCTGCAGCTGCCTCTTGTTGGGTCAGTATTTTCTTGAGTTGCTTTTTGTTTGTTATCAGGTGGAAGTAGTTTTTTTAAGGTGCTGTGTGCTGAAATTCTCCACTGAATTAAACACTGAATCTCCCAAGAATCCTTCAGCTGGGACCACAGTAGCAGTGAGAGCAGCCAGGGCTGTGCCTCAGGCTTGGCAGGAAGGCTGGGCTTCCCTTCCTCCCTCCAGCATTAGCTGATTAAATTACGGTCTGTGGGCATGAATGGAGCCTGGGAGCCTCTGCCGTGCTGTGCAGGGAGGTGGTGATAACATGGAATTCCGTATGGGGCATGATTTATTTTGAGGTTTTGGAAGCAGGAAGTTTACAGATGATTTCTAGGCACCCAAGACTACTGCTGCCTGTATATGGTGGATGAAGCAAGTTCTGCTGCTGTTGTGAAATCGTGATAAGCACAGCCTCCATCTGCATTTTTTAGTCTTAGAAATGCACCAACATGTCTGTAGTGCAAACTCTCAGGGAAAGTAGGTCCTGCAGGCAGGCTGTAAACCCAGGGAGAGAGTAGATCATTCATATATTCAGGTTATTTTGTGGTATTTGAAGTGGAGCACTGAGAATTACAGGAAGAACTTCTGTTTAGAGGGTTTTATCATTTCCACCCCCCTCGCAAAGTGCATGGAACAGAGAAAAAGGGAATCAAATGCCACCTTCTGCAAACCTCCCAGAGCCTGGATTTCATTTTGCAGCTTTGCTTAAAAGTTTAGTGGTTCTTTTATCTGAAATGGATTCTTTCTTCCCGAAACAGACTGGAAGGATTTACCCATGGGATGATTTAAGTTTTTGGTTTGCTTCCTCTCTGTCACAAGATTTCCCAAGTACATTACACAAAACCTCTTTGTACCGAGGGGTCTGGGTGGGGCATTACACTTGGTAGTTGCTGTGCAGCTTTATGATATGTTATTAGGAGACTTGGAAGGCTCTACATGTACTCTGGGAAAAGTCTGATTTAAAATCCTCTGTTGGCTTGAGGTTGTGTTTCCTTCTCCCGTGAAAGAAAGCCAGGTCCTGTGTCTCACGCAGGCTCCCCTCAGAGCTGTGTTTGTCTGAGAGCTGAATTACTGGTGGCTCCTGAAGTCAGTATTTCCTGGGAAAGAAACTGCAGCTGACAAATGTTATTATTGCACGATAATTTACACCCCGCAAACCACTCATCAAGAGAACCATAAAACCCAAAACTTCCTGTGCAGATATTTTGCTTGAGGGCTAAAATATTGATTGTTTGAGAAAACAGAGCTTCTATTGAATAAACGTCTCTGGCTTTCACTGTTATGCCCATGTCTTAACTGGTAGTGAGCATGTGGCTGGAGAGGAGCACCCCTGCTCTGATGGATGAGAGCAAATCCTGCAGGATGCCCAGGTGCTGATGTGTCCTGCTTAATGCCAAGCTGGTTCAGAGCTAACCCTACGTGGCATCTCCAGGAGCTGCCCTTGCTCCTGCTGCTAACTGGGAGGTTGATCCTGCTTCCAGAATTTGCAAAACCAGCCCTGCTGCTCCCCAGCGCTGGTGCTGTTACAAGGAGTCTGTTCCGGGGTGGGTTGTGTGGTTATACTGCATGGTGTGCTTCTTCTTTTGCAGAGGTCCAGGCTGTTCTCCTCTCTGACATGCTCGTGTTCCTTCAGGAGAAAGACCAGAAGTATGTCTTTGCCTCACTGGTAAGGCTTCAACCTTTTTTTCCTTCTTGCTTTTCTATGTGAGAGACCCGTGATGTTGTGTTGTGCAGCAAAGCCAGCCATTGCCTGCTAAACAACTTAATTTTCTTGCTCGGAACATTTCTGTTTGCTGAGCAGACTCCATTCTTTTTGATGGGAAAACATGTCCTCATGCCCCACCTCCCCTTCCTGCAGCGCCTTGGCACAGCTGATAATTGGCCTTGAAAACCTGCCTGTCACTCAAAACAGTGGAGCTTTGCAGTTTGTGCACACTGGGGCAGTGACTGGGGCGGGAGGGGGCGAGGGGAAAATGCAAACATTGTAAAAATGAACCTCAGCAGAAGGAAATGTCCGAATACATTGTGAGCTGCTGGGGGTGGACAGCAGGGTGAAATGCCAGGGCAGTAAATTCAACAGAACAGCTTTAAAATAAATGTCAGAAAATTATATTTGTAATGTGCAGGAGCAAAAACATTAGGTTTGAGGGCAGGCCCCCGAGAAGGGCTGGGCACACTGACCTGCTAACAAAAACCTAATGGAGTGTGCTGGGCTGTACCTTCCAGGCATGGTCTAGACTGGCTAAACCTTGTGACCTTTCCACTCTCTGAGCATTTTGAAAGCTGATAATTTGTTATTCCAGTTTCACCAACCCTCTGCACGGGCTCAGTGCCCTGCTCAGGGGAAGCTGATTTGCGTACAAGTCCTGCTGGTGAACCAGATCAGATCACGCCAGTGGTACAATGCACAAAGGGGCTGACTCGGGTGCCGATGACACAGCAGCCTGGGGACGTTGTAACCCAACAGGCTGATGACACAGAGACCATAGCATACAGTGAACATCATCTCACACTCGAGTTGTCACATAGGAGTCAGCTGTGAGTTTCTGAGGACAGCAGGGGTTTTGTGGGATTTGAAAACAAGATGTTACCCTATCCTGGAGAGAGATGGTGAAGATACTGTGTGTGAATCAGGCTAGCAGGCTGCACCAAGTGTAAGGAGCTGTGATATTAATGACAGGGAGAGTGTGGGCAGCAGGAAATGAGATCAGAGCAAAATATGGTACAGTTTACAAAACCACAAAGTCAGTTTGAAATTAATTCTTTCTTGAAAGGGAGTGAGGTGAAATTGCTTTTCCTACAGAACTGTTGGAGGAAAGCAAACCCTTCCCTGTTGTTTGACCCCATTGAAATGATTTGTTTTTTTAATTAGCCAGTAGGTTCAAAAAATATTTACAGCCTGAGAGATGTAGCATTGTAGTTTATTGGGACCTTTTCAATGCTAGTTTGAATTCGGGAGCTAGCACCAGTCACCCTCCTCACCCATTTCTTTCCATCTGAAGGACCAGAAATCCACTGTGATCTCTCTGAAGAAGTTGATTGTACGAGAAGTGGCTCATGAAGAGAAGGGTTTGTTCCTGATCAGCATGGGTGGAAAAGATCCTGAAATGGTGGAAGTCCATGCCAGCTCCAAAGAAGAGCGTAACGGCTGGATACAGATCATCCAGGACACAATGAACACCATGTAAGACCCTCAGCTGTTCTTGTGAGGCAGGGGGTGCACTGGGTGGATTCCTGTAGTAACTGAGCCGTGTCTCCTGTCCAGGGATAGAGATGAAGATGAAGGAGTCCCTTGTGAGTCTGAGTTTGAAAAGAAATTGTCTGATGCAAAAATAAGAGGACTGAAAGGTAAAACCTGCCTGAACAGAGCTGGGGAGCGGTTGTGGGAAAATATACAGGAGTTTTTTGGGTTGGGTTTCGTGGTCGAACTTTTTTCAATTCTGCATCCAGCAAATAACTGCAGTCCTGGTTTGCAGCTCGCCTGCCTTGCATTATTTATTTTCCAAGCCTGCTGGGTGCCGCTGCTGTGCAGGATTGCCCAGGGCACTGTCGTGCTGCCAAACCCGGCGCATCTTGTTGGGCTCCACTAGATGGGGCCAGTATCTCAGGAATCGCTCAGGTTTGCTTGCCAAAGCTTTTATTTTCTGTCTTCATCCCTGTTTTCTGTTCACCCCCACAGAACAACTTCAGCAGAAGGATAAACAGATCCTGCTCTTGCTGGAGGAGAAGACAAAGATCTTCCGGGACATGGCAGACAGTTCTGTGCAGGAGGAGATGCCAGGCTCCAGGCTGCTCTTCAGAGCCAACACAGAAGAGGCTCCAAAAGGAGAGGCCATCATGAAAACTGCAATAAATGAAGGTGAGCCAGTCAGGTGACACGTGAATTACAGTAACCAAGAGACCCTTCAGCTTCAGTGAAGGCATCAGTTGTAAAGCACCAGTTTTGCAAGGGACATCTTCTCTTTGTCAGATTAACAGCACAGTTAAGGAGAAACTGCTCTTCATGGTATTGTCTCAGGGACAGGTCATGAGGATCAGGAAAGGAAGCAGAGATGGGGGGTGTTGAAAGAGGGCGGAAAAGTCAGCATAAAAAACCCCATGCATTGAACCTGCTTTGGGGTCAGGAGCAGCATGGGATTTATCCTTGGCTGAAATTTGGACCATCCAGGCTTTTGCTTTTCTTCAGTCTCAGCAAGATGTGAGGGTGGGGCTTGGGTTCCAGCAGGGGCTTGTGGTGCCTGCAAGGGACAAGCAGGTCCCTTGACAAAGGCAAGGGTAGGTGGAAACTGAGGCAGCTTTCCAGTGTGATCTTTGGAGAGGCTAAAGTTATTCAGTGCTGCTGTCAGAGCACATCGGGGTTGCCTGGAGGAAGAGAGGGAGCTGTAAGCTTGTGCAGAGCTCCAAGAGTTGGAGTTAGTGATCAGACAGAGTTTTTGCAGGGGCAATGTGCACTGTTCGTATCATTGTCACAGAAACCTGGATTCTTTGTACAGCAAAGCATTTCTGACCTGAGCTCAGGCAGGGATGAAAATAGCTCAGAAACCTGAGGTGGACTCTAACAGAGACATCACTGCTCTTTGTCAGTTGAACTGCTGCAAGACCTGGTGAACAGGAGCCTGGGCACTGCCCTTGGACAGCAGGTCAGCAGCACTGCCATGGACCAGGAGGGAGGAGTCGGCCCCATCTCACTCCCTCGAAGGGCAGAAACTTTTGGAGGGTTTGACAGCCATCAGATGAATGCCTCCAAGGGTGAGTAGTTCTGTGTGTGCACACCAGAATTTGTTAATAATACACATCATCATATCCTCTTGCTTCAGAAGGGCTTCATCTGGTGGGTTCAGTTTGGGTTTCACAACTCCTCGCCAACAATAGAGAGATTAAATCATAGATTAGGAAAAAAGCCTGTGTACAGGTGGAATGGTGGTAGCTGAGAACCTGTGGCTACACGAGGGTTAAACATCTGAACTCTTCACTCTCTCTGTGCTCTCTCTAAGTTATACTTGCTATTTTACTTACGTGCCACATGAAGGCATTTGGCTTCTCAGTAAATTAGTTTCTTCATGTTATTATTGTAATATCTACAGCTCTGTTCTTTGTTCTTCACTTTTCTTCCCAGCAGGAGCCTGATGCTGTTGCATTTGCAAATGGATGTGGATACTGCTGAATCAAACACCTTCTCCCTGTCTCTGCTCTCTGTGCATTTGTGTTCCACCTACATCTGCATGTGTTATTCCTGCAATTAAGTCTCTCCCAAAGAAATGCGTGACTACTTATTTCAGCTGCATAGTTGGCTGCTTCCCAATGCCCTCTTTCTTTGCTCTAGTCATCAGAAACTTCCCTGTCCTCAAATTCCTTTCTCTGTGGTCTCGCTCACACTCCCAATACAACCAGTTTTGCTGTGCTAGTGTCTGTCTCAGCACTGGGATTGTTGGACCTCGTCTGACCTCCTGCTTTAAAGGAGCAGTGTTAGCTCCAGACAGTCAGACATGAGAACTATGTAGAGGCTCTCCCAGCTCTACTGGAGAGCTGCAAAGCCCTCCACAGGCCTTGTCATCCTGATGACAAATCTGCCCACACTGGAGGGGTTTGTTGAGGGTTGTGCCTCTTTCTGTTGCAATGGTGAATGGGACAACCTCAGGCTGTTGCCCAGGTCTAAGTTTTCTGTAGAAATACCCTCTTTTGAAGTAGACTCTAATCCAGTAGTTGTAGGATCTTGGGAGATTTTGGGAAAAGGATGCAGGGCCTGTTTGTTCAGCTGGAGACCAAGAGCTATGAAACCTGGCATTCATCTCCAGTTCTTGTGTTCACAACCTGTGAAACCTCGGGCAAGGCTTATAACCTGACTCCCCTTCATTCTCCCCTCCAGCAAAGCAGAAGGGAGGAGTTTCCTCCTGCAGAGAGGTGGAAGGTCCCAGGACGTGGCGCAGGAGAGCAGGTCTGTTAGGAGGACTTGAGGGTCAGCCTCTAACAGCAGAGCCAGCCTCGGGGTGGGGGGAGGAGAGGGCCTGTGCACCAGGTGTGGTGTCCTTCACGCTGCTGCAGACAGGTGTATGCAAAGCTGTTTATCTCTAAGAGTGGCAGAAGGAAGGTTGCCACTGCAGGTGTGGGTTTTCCCCATGGGCTGCATCTCAGCTGGCAAGGGGAGTGCAAGAGTATTGGCAAGAGCTAGAGGATGGAAGGTCTGTGTGACTCCTTTGGAGCAGAAGGGCAGCACAGGGGGAGGGTCAGAGCCCTCCCGCTCAAGAGCACTGGTACAAGCCATCCAGAGGGAAGTTAGAAAGAGAAGCCCAGTGTCCCTTTGAAGATCCAGGTATCTGATAGCTAAGGTTAATGATAAATTGTTAGCATAGAATTACACAGGGTGTTGCACAGCAGTATCTGACCCAGATGTAAATTAACTTGCACAAGAGAGGCATTGAAATGATACCTGCAATAATATACCCTGATATGATTCTGTTATCGTCCTCCATCTGCTCTTGTGCTGCCTCGTGTCTTCTCAGCAAGTATTCTGTGGTAGTAGACAGCAGTGCAGGGGCTAGACAGAGCACCAGTTAATAGCAGTGTGCCCAATTTATCAGCGCGTTCTCTGAAACCAAAGTCAATCCTAATCTAAATTCACATCCACTTTTTCTGGTAGTGCTGACGTGTTCCGTATATTTAGGGCTCAAATGCATTTAGTTAAAATGTCAAGAGCTCTGTGTGCGCTTTTGTGGAACATGTGAGTTTCCTGTATTAAATTTCTCAGACTTTAGCAAGTTCATCTCTGCCTTAAAATGTTGAATAACCACTGTCAATGCTGGCTTCTTCCTTTAGGTGGAGCGAAAGATGAAGGCGAGGATGCTCAGGACCTTCGGAGAACAGAGTCTGACAGCATTTTAAAGAAGGTACAGCTTGGTCTGTGTGTCTGTTGCCACTGAGTTCAGATTCCAGGAGTGACAGCTCTAGTCTTGAAAAATGCCTCAAAATTTCTTGACCATTAGATACCTCCTAATAGGCTAAAAATAAAATAAGGTGTGAAATATGCACCCAAAACCACCGACGTGAAACCACTGCAGATCACTTGTACTCAGTGGCACAGGTTGGCTGCCATCTGTCTGCAGGCCAGCAATGCATGGGTTTAATTATGCATTGTTACTGCAATTATAAGGTCAGCTACAACCTTGCACCTTTTCTTTCAGGGGATCGATCCGTCACGTAACTGCAAAATAATACCTAATTAACATTTTATTGTATATGATTCTAGCTTGCCTAAAAAACATGCATGAATTTTCCCAAAATGGAAGGTAGAGGGGAGTGTTTAATGGATGTGTCATTAGTTCAGCTTCAGAAGACATTTACTGTGATTTTTCATTGTCCTCATATTAAATTTGTGATCTTGTCATAGGGTGGAAATGCTAATTTGATGTTCATGCTGAAAAGGAATAACGAGGTAAGAATTGATTCCATTGCTCAGCTGTTTCCTTCATTTAAGTGGCTAGAGAATTTGTCTCAATAGGTGATAATGTAGAAGAAAACACATTTAATTTGCTGAAGCACATCTAGACTTTTAAATACATTAAGCTGAACCCACTGTGTCATTTATTTGTTTAACCTTGGATGTTTAGACAGGGAATTCACTGATTGTCATCTGCTTGCCAGCAAGATGATATGTGCTGATTATAAGCAGCAAGGGTTAATTACCACCAGGATGCACAGGGCTGTATTTATTGTGCATCTGCAGACAGAGAGAGTTTAATTTTATGTTGCAGGTGCAGTGAATTGGGGCAATTAGATTTCTATTCTCCCTTTGATACACATTCATAACTCCCAATTAGCATTAATGACAAAATGAGAAGCAGTTCTCTTAATAGTGGCTATCACTCCACTACTGCAAATACTGAAGTGCTTTTTATTCTTCTTAATTAATTGTAGGATATGAGAGATTCAGAGAAATTTTTAGCTAGGCTAAATTTGGGGATAAGGCATCACTCCAAAGTAGCTTGCTCTGTATTGATGCACGAGGTGTTAGCATTTCTGTATTTTCAGAAAGTCTCCAAGAACACACCTGCTGCACTTGTGTGCCTGCTGTAGTGCAGCTTTCCTGCCTGGTGGCAGTGGGACTTGTATGGGTCAGCTGGGGGAGAAGGGTACAAATAGTCCACATCTATTTTAAGATTGCTTATTTTTTTGACCTCTTGAAATTTTTTTCCTGAAATTTTTAAGTGAACTTCTGGGCTTCGTCCCAATTACTCTGCTTGTTCTTGAGCAAGCTGATGCTGTGGGAAATGGTTTGCAGAGACAACCCAGGATTTCCCATGAGCTCTGTGCCATGAGGTGCCTCTGCAGATGTTCCTTCTCCTGGTGCACTGGCAGCTAGGGAAGGGAGGAAGGTGATGCCAGACATTTCTGGGAGATGTCCAAGGGATGTATTGGTGTGCTGGGGATTGATGCAGTCATTGAAGGGAAGAGTGAGGAAGAACAGGGTGCAGATGAATGGCTGTGCAGCCTGTCAGGCCCACTGCTGGCACACAGAGCAGGAGAAGGTGCTGTCCACGTGCCCAGCACCCAGTGAGATCTAACAGCAACACTTCTGTTTTCTCACAGCAGGTCCTCCAAACCATTACCAGCCTCCATAAGCTGCTCAGTGCTTTGCAGGTAGGCTTAGCCCTTCACCCTGCTCCCACACACTGCTTGCCTGAGCTGCCAGCCCTGCTTTGCCCCTTGTCTCCCCTTCTCCTGTCACATCCCTGCATGGCTGGGCACCCCACAGCCGGCTTGCAGGCTGTGGGAATGAACTGCTGCCTTAGGGAGCCAGTGCTGGCCTGAATTTGGGAGGCTGCTGGGGGAGGTGCTTTGCCAGCACGTGCTGGTAACCCAGCTGCCAGGCAGCAGCACTGGGCTGCAAGTTTGGTGGGAGAAGGGGCTCAGTACAGCACCCTGAGGTTTTCAGGGATGGGCCTCTCCCCACAGAGAGGATGCTGCAGTGGTTTCTGTCTCCTCTCTGCCAGGGCGTCGTGCTGCAGCAGGACACCTACATCGAGGACCAGAAGCTGGCTCTGAGCGAGAGGGCTCTGAGCCGAAGCTTCTTCCGGCCCTCCTCACTGCTGGAGCAGGAGAAGCAGCGCAACCTGGAGAAGCAGCGCCAGGAGCTGGCCAACCTGAAGAAGCAGCAGACCCAGCACCAGGAGGAGAGGCGGAGGAGGGAGAAGGAGTGGGAGGTCCGGGAGAAGGAACTGGCCGAGCAGGAGGCGCAGCTGGTGCAGCGTGAGGAGCAGGTGCAGAGGCAGAGGCAGGAGCTGGAGCGGGAGCGGGAGGAGCTGCAGGTGAAGAAGGCGGCCTACCAGCTCGACCTGGAGAGGCTCCGCACGGCGCAGAAGCAGCTGGAGAGGGAGAAGGTGCAGCTCAAGGAGCGATTGGCCCAAATGCGGCAGGAGCCTGACCACAACCAGGTAAAGGATGCCAACAGCCAGGCTCCCAGGGAAGCTGGTCCCTGCAGGGAGCTCCTGGCCAGCTCCTGGGTGAGCTGCATGCCCCTGGCAGGGCACACAGCTGGTGCCAGCCCAGCCGGGACATGTGGGGCCTGGTATTTAAAACCGGCTCTTCTCTTGCATGCAATGTGCACTGCTGCATTTTTTGCACCTCTGGAGCTGCTGAGGCACTGCCAGGGCTGGTGCTTCATGGTGTATTGGGAGCGCCTGAGTTCTGCCCACTTTGCTGTCTGTGTGCTGGGCAGAGGGGAGGTGGCAGGCTCCCAGGGAGATGCCCTAGGCAATCCCAGGAGGGTGACACTGCCTGGTGTTGGTCTTCAGCCCACGAGGGCTGAGCTCTGGGGAGGGTCAGGCAGAGGAGACGTCCTTCTCAGAAACAGCCTGAGCGTTGTGTGTAACCTGCAGCCTCCAGCTGTCACCAAAACCACTTGTGAGGCTGATAACTGCAGGGCAGGGCTGTTTGCATGGTGGCATCCATCTCCAAAGCATTCTCAATAGCCAGCAAAGAGATGGAATTGTCCCTGTCCTGAAAACACAGAGCACCTGCAGTCCAGGTGTGGCTCAGTGAGCACTATGAGGTCCCCAGCTCTGTTGGAAGAGGCTTCTGGTGTCTGACTGCTCACAACCACAAAGAAAAACTCACACACAGATCCTGCTCTGGGCATTTTTCAGCAAGCTAAGGTTTATTCCTTTACAGCTGTGCAGCAGTCTGACTGAGGAGAGCAAGCATCGTTGGCAAAACATGGACTGCATTTAATCCTTAAGCCTGTTGATCATTTGTTTGTTTGTAACTCACTAATTCTGACTGTAATTTGCTTAAAGCTGTAGCAGAATTAGTTTTTAAATGTTGGATTGCAGAATGGAAATTATTTTGGGTACTTGAACGGCCTAATTGTGGAGCTGAGCAGTGAGCTCTGAGAAGCTAATCACCACAGGAGGCCCTGCTCCCTCCCACCCGGCTCCTGATCAAGCCAGAAGTTTTCCAAGCAGTCAGTGAAGCTCTTCCAGCTTCAAGAACTTGTAGATAAGGGCCATGGATGCTGTGGGAGAGGCTGAGAGGTAAAATGCCTGCAAGGCTTGAGGGATTTAGGAGAAGGAAGCACCTTCTCAAGGCAGGTATCAGACTGACATTGCAGAGCTATTAATAGAGGGTTCAGTCAAGCTTTGTTGGGCTTGTTTTGATCTTCCCTTTGAATGTGCAAGCTCAATTACATCCTGAGACAGCCGTTAGGGGAAAAAAAAAAAATCAGGAAAAATGCTTTTGCTTTCATGTTTTGCTTGGGAAGGCTTCCTGTGACACATGGTGCTCCTGTACCATGTGCTGGCGTTCCCTTCCAGAGAGGCATGCTGCTCCTTGGCCTCCTGCCACCATCTGTGTGTGCAAACGATGCAGGGTGAGTCTTGCTATTGAGATCTTAGAGAATATTTGCCCTTGGCTTGTTGATACATAGCACAGTACATGTAGGAGCAAAAGATAGTGGAGTGTTACTCTTTGTGTGCCTCGTTTCTTCATCTAGAACAGAGAGGGCTTTTCTCTTTTTACTCAGCCTGGATGGGTACAATGTTTTACCTGGTGATGAATGGGCTGGATGTTCACAAGAACAGCCTCTGTGAGTGGTCTGGGACACACCTTTCCTGTCTATGTTCTCTGCTGGCCTCTTTCATGAAACGCTTTTCCTTTCTAGGTATCAAATCTACATGAGAAACTTGCAAGAGTCTCTTCCCAGTCCAGCATTGATGAATCCTCCACGCAGAAAAGCCCTTCTGTTCCTAAACAAGGGCACTTTGACGCAGAACTGTCTGTCTCCCCCAAAAGGAACAGCCTTTCAAGGACACACAAAGAGAAAAGCACTTTCCATTTGCTTAGCACAACAAACCAGACTAACAAGGCAGCTGAGGAACAGACCCAGATGCCTACTCGCCTCTTCAGTTTAGCCAAACCAAAGGACAAGAAGGAAAAGAAGAAAAAGGGCCGGGGACATCGCTCCCAACAGTCTGGTGAGTGTCAGGGGAGCTCACAGGGGTTTTTTCAGGGCTGGTAAGCTGGCTGTTTTCCTTCAGCCAGCAAACCTGTGGAAGCCACAAAGTCTGGCTTTAAATGAGGATGGTGACACAGGGACGGGGAAGATCATCTGTGCTGAGTGCAGTTCCCAGCTTGAAGTGATCTTCCGTGGGCCTTTCTGCCTGTTCCGCAGCCCCCAGGGTTGTCAGAGGGACACACACTCTTCTCATTGCATCTTCCCTTCCCCATCCCATCCTGAACAGCCTCCCTGGGCTGGATTCTCTGCTTCAGAGAGGAAAATGTCCTGCTTCAGTGTCAGTGCTTTCAGAAGGAGCTGGGATGCTCCTGGCTCTTGCAGCTCCTGAGGCATTGATGTCTGCTTTAGCTCTGTGGTAGTTTGGAAGTGATACCCACAAGCCTTCTGGTGGCCTCTCCATTCCCCTCAAGCTGCTCTGTTTTGTCTCTTGATCTGAAAGTTTTTTTGTCTGGTAGTTTTGCGTCCCCTTAGGACTCAGGGCTGCACCTCAAACCTCTGACCCACATGAAATCTGATCACACGCCCTCGGACGACCGGTTTCATTCATGCTTGCTCTGATGTTTCCCAGCTTGTGCACAGGAAATCTCACCCGTCACAAGGTGTAATTTCATGGTAGCTCACCAGGGAACTGAACATCTGTTAAGGGCCCGGTGGGTTTGGCAGACAGCAGGGTTTCTGTGCATATGGAGCCCCACTCTGCCTGCTATATCCCTGTGCTCCCATAGTGATTCCCACCTGATGTTTTTGGTGCTGCAGATTCTCACTCGTCAGAAGCACCTCCAGAGGGTGAGGAGATCTTCTGCTGAGCACGGACTGTCCCACTGGTCACTCGTGGCATTGGCACCGTGGACATCTCCCTGCTGTGACACAGCTCCCCGCTGGTGCCTGCGCTGGACAAGCATCTGGAGGTTTTAAAAAAAATATGTTCTGAAGTCTGCTAAGTGGTGGATAAGGGCCTCTCTCCTGTGGTTTTGGGTGAATTCTCCCTGCAGAGGCTGTGCCTGCATGGACCATCTCCCTGTACAAACCTGGGGTCAGACGGATTGGGATAGATGTTGTCTGTCTCTTCTTCCTGCTAAAGGATGAGAGAACATAGCCTTAAGGGGTCTGTGCCTTCAAATTCCCCTTTTCTGGGGAAAAGAACCAAAACCAAGCATTTAGTGAAAGATTAGGACTCTACAAATGGTGCGTACACACTGGCATATATAGATATACTGTATATATACATCTCTGTATCTATGTATCCACTGGGATATGCGTGCAGTCCCTACAGCCAAGGTCCACCCGTGGGGATAGGTGATACCTGATGACTTTCAGGGAGTGTGTAGATATTAAATATCTTGCCCTTACTGCTCCAACTGTAACCCAGTGACCTGCACACCTCTTTTGTGGTCGTGGGATTGGGGCTGTTTGGTTTCAGAAAGGTACCTTACACCAGGAAGCAGTAACAGCATTCAGAAGCAGCAATTCAGAGGATAAAAAATAAAATTTAAAATCATTCTGAACGATTTCCGTGGGGCAGAGGATTCAAATGTCAAACTGTTTTCAGAGTCAAGCAGAACATCATTGGGTATATTTAATATGGCACAGAAAACAGAGTTTTGGTAGGCTGGTGAGGCAATCCCAGGGAGCCAGGACAGTGTTCAAGTGGGAACAACTGTAAACAACAAATTTTTACACAATCTCTTTGAGATCCATCTCACTCAGTCCCATCCCTGAAGTAAAGATTATCTTTTTGCAGGAATAGAGCTCTCCAGTTGCATTTGACATCCCCGTACAAGCCTAATGACTTAGTGGAGGGGTGGCTAAAAATCTGCTTTTAGGGATCTTTGTTCTGTTCTTTGTATTTTTCTTAGCCTGCTTTTTATGCTGCCTTTGGGCTTCTGTTTCTCTGGATTTTCTCACTTTCCCTGCTGGTTTCTGAGGCAGGGTGAGAGCAGCAGTGTCTGAGAAGGTCAGTGAGGCATGGGGGCAGCGGGGTGAGCTTCGAGGAGATGGCTCCTGGCCCTGTAGCTGTGCAGTACGGGGCACTTGGGAACCATCTCTGGGGAGAAAAAGGTTCTGATGGACACACCCGCTGTGGGACAGGCCCGGAGTTCAGCACGGCGTGTCCCCCTGGCCTCTGAGTGGAGTGTCCATGCAGGACAGGTGCGAGGGCAGCTCTGGCTGTGCCAGCTGTGGGGTGTCTGTACAGCTGTTGAATGCAGGGATGTGTTCAGTGGGGCAGCAGAAATCCAACGAGACACACTTCTCTCAAAAATCACCTTTCTTCCAAACCCTCTCAGGAGAATTAGCCGAGTGGATTTGTAAATGGTTACCAGCTTCAAAATAGGTCAAGGTTTTGCTCAAGAGTTTGAAGCTGTTAGGTGCATTTCCTTTCCTACCAGTTATTTTCTTTGAAATAACAAATAATTTCTCTTCTTGCACTATTGTTTGATTTCAGTTTGTTCTCAGGCTTGTCACAAGCTGGTGACCCACAGCAGTTTTCAGAGTAAGTGCTGATGAGTATCAGCAGCATTGATGGTGAGGTGGGTGCTTGACTGGGCTGTCTTGGTGCAGGAACCCTGCTTGCTTTGGAAGCTCTCCACACTATTAAGACTCAAAAGAAAAAGAGAAAAAAAAGAAAGGAAAAAGGGTTGAGATTTATTTTTATTTTGGTTTTTTTTTAATATTATTTGGTGCTTGTTCTTAATTGCAAGCAGGGCTTGCAAATATATTTATCTTTCATTTTATCTGGAAGAGTTTTTTTAAAAAAGTTTACTTGGTTTTATTTTTTATTTGTTTTTACTTTTGCTTTTGTTTGGGGGATGGTTTGTTTTTCTTTTCTCCCCTTTTTTTGTTTGGTTTTGTTTTCTTACCAAAAGATTGGTAAAACAAATGTTCTCATTTCCCTGTTTCCTACAAACCCAAGGGTTTAGGCAGTGCTGCTTTGCAGCTCACGCCATGCCCAGAGTCACACAATTTCAGCTGAGAGCTTTCTTCAAGGCAGAGCATCTTCAGGCCAAAAAAAGTCTGGAAAAAGACACAGTGACTTCAGACAAGGCTCCTCCTGTCAATTAGTTTCCTTGTTTAAATCTTTTGGTTAGGTTGTCTCATTCCTTTTGAAGGCAAAGGAAAAAGCAAAGCATGGAGTGCCTTGCAGTGATGTGAGGGGCTGGTTGCTCTCCTGGACCCAAGGGGAGACGGAGGAGGCACATGCTGGTGGTGTGGTGTTACCTTTTTCATAGGAAAACCACCAGCTTCAGAAAGTAACTTCTACCCTGCTGTTTATCCATCTGCAAACACGACTGTGCCAGCTGAAACTTTTGGAAACTAAAGCAGTGTGTGGCTCATGTACTGTTGTGTGAGCAGAGATCAGGGCACTGCTGTGTCTGAGCTCCCCTCAGTCTGGAACAGCCTTTGCCACTCTGAACTTTTC
Source organism: Pomatostomus ruficeps (assembly GCA_013400735.1). NCBI lineage: Eukaryota > Metazoa > Chordata > Aves > Passeriformes > Timaliidae > Pomatostomus > Pomatostomus ruficeps. The sequence continues at coordinate 312,554 of VYZT01056725.1, read as the reverse complement.
TGTTTACCCCACTGTCTTTTCCCCAGCCCCAGCACATGCTAAATTCACAACACTGCAAGGTCCCATGGCTCTGAGAAGGGCACCCAAAGGCAGATGTGTGAGCCAGGGCAGCAGGGCTGAGTCTCTGCCTGCCTTCACCATCTCTCCTGACCTGTGCAAATCAAAAACAGCATTCAGTGCCTGAAGTGAAAATAGTATTGGCTGAGTGATCTCCCAGGGTCCCTGTGGTTCCTTGACAGAAACCACGGGTGTGAGTCAGAAATACACTGAGCAGAAACCCTGTGTAGCAAAGCTGTTTGTATCCTAAATTCTGGTGGACAGACCTTTGTCCCTGGAGGATGTCTGTTACTGTATGATTCACTTTTTTGGAATGAAGCCTTTCCTCCCACGCTGCTTCCTCCTTCCTTCACCTTTAGGAAGGTAAGGGATTGATTTTATCTCTTTAGCATTTTATTTTTCCCATCTCAGGTTTTCTTTGGAAAGGCTTGGCATAGGTTCCTAGAGTCAGATTCCTGCTCTGATCCCTGAAGGTTGTCTAGCACTGTCTGCTGGAGTATGGTCCCAGCTTTACAGCATCAAAACCTTTCCTCTTCCTGGCCTTAAAATTGCGTTTGCTCCAGTTCCATGCCTGGCATCCATCCTGCAGCTGTTGAAAGCAAGCATGCTGTTTCCTCAGCCCAGCCTGTTGCTGTGTCTAGTTCCCAGAGCCAGTCCCTTGATCCCATTTGGAGCGCCCAAACCACCCTCTTTTGCGTTGGGTTCCTGGGACTCAGAGTAGATTCAAAAACTGTTTGAAGCCCACATTGTTGGAGGGAGAAGAGGATCCTGCAAGGACTTTTGGAGTTGTTTGTGCTGGTGTTTCATGGAGGGCAGAAATCAGACTTGCTTTTCTTGGGCTTTTCTTGGCCTGGTCTTTGCCACTGCCCAGCAGGAGTTTCAGTGTCCAGGGAAAGTGTGGGCTCAGACAAGTCCAGAAGTGGCCAGTATTAGCTGGGGGTGCCAGAATACCCGGCAGCAGAGAGCAGCTGTAGCAAAGGGTAGGAGACTTGATGGAGTTGCGTGGAGTTGGCCTTAGATTCTTTTAAATGAAGTGGTCATCTCAACACATAACTTGATGGCAGTTTGATACCATAAAGCACTTTAAATGGAACTGGTCTTGGCCCTTTTAATTATGGTTCTTTGGAGACAATCAGTTTTGCCTTTGCTTCCCCCTCTGTTTTCCCCAGCAAAATCAGAGCTGCAAGTAGGTATCTTCCTGGTTAGGTTTGGCTTTTCCCCGAGAGGGGAGGAAGGGCCAAGCTTTTTGTATTATATTTAGACCAGAGTGGGTACGAATCTGACTACAGTCCCACTGCAGATAGGCTGTGTGGCAGGAGCAGAGAGCTGACTCCGGTTGGCTCAGGAATATCCCCCAGGAGAGCCCATGCCTGCTTCACCATCACCTTCCTCGCAGCAGGCAGGGAAGCAGCCCTGCCAGTGGCTTTCCCTCCATCTCCTTTTCCTTAGAGAAGCTCAGAGCAAAGGAGATGAGAGGGGATGCATCCAAATAAGTGGGGCCCTTTCCATGCACCGAGGAATTTACTGTCCAGGCTACTGGGACACCTCCCAGGTGCCCTCGCCAGGACAGGAGCTCTCAGCCCCACTGAGGAGGGACTCTTCCCTCTGGAGGTGTGCCAGTAATGCCATCAGCTTGTGTGGATTTGCATTCAGAGAGTCCCATCACCTTTGCACCTTCCTTGAGTCACTAGGATATCTCAGAGCTGTTGCTGAAACACCCAGTTCCAGTCCTTCCACATGCCACCTAGTCAGAAGAGGTTCTTCAGGTGCCAAATCCCAAGGAAGCTGTCCAGGGCTGTCTATGGCATGGAGCAAGGGAGGACTGGGTAGGGGACACAGGAGAGTATCTGCTAAAATCCCACAAAACATTCCTTGTTAACCAGAACTCTGGAAATTAATTCTGCCTGCTGGCCAGGTTTGGGAATTTATCATGATATAGGGCACCCTTTTAAATAAAAAAACCTCCCCCGCTGCTCATGACTCTTGCTTCATTTGTCAGAAGGGGCAGCAACCCACAATTCTTCATCTGGTGATACAGCTAATTTTTAAATATAGGCGAGCTGAACTGGCCAAATCTCCTACACCTTGTGCTCTTCAGTGATGAGAAGTGTAATGCCACCTCCCTTCCCACCTGCATTTCCAGGGCTCTGAGTCCTTTCCTTCCACATGCATTTCACTGACACTGATGCTTTGCCCAAATATAATTCAGCTTCCATTGCTTGGGGGGAGGGGGGAACAGGATAACAATCACTGCTTTGCATACAGCTATAAGCTTTGTATGTATTTAAGCTGTCTATAGGTATCCATCCTTTCCATGCTCTAAAGTAATTTTCCTATTTCCTTTATCAATATTAAACACTGACTCAAAAAAAAAAAAAAAAAAGAAATAAAAATCTGTGTCCGGTTCAGTTCGCCTATGGTTAAAGTTTAGCCTGGTGTTTATTTTGTACTAATATGGAATGCACTTGAGTAATTCCCAGAACGTTGAGGTGTATTATAATAACCTGATATACCTCTGCTTTTGGTTTGTTTCTTATTAAAAAAAAAAAGAAAAAATTAAAAAGCTTTGCATTTTCATGTTGAACCTGTAAAGGTAAAAAGTTGGGAAAAAAAAGATTTTTAAAGAAGAGGGTAAAACCTAATTGCTGTATGTTAATTTGTAATTATGTAAAAAGTGAGCAGGTTATTGACTGTAAAATTCTTCAGTTTTTCTGTAACTTGCCAGAAACCATTAGGTTTTGTAACAAGCTTTTATTTATCTTCCTTTTTAGTTATCAGTATCAACCTCTTGTAAAGTCATTCTTCCTCTAAATAAATTTGATTTTAAGTCTGAGTTTTCTGCCTGATTTATTCCCACAACTTTGGTATTTCTGCTGTTGACTTTTTTGCACCACGGCTGGATGAAGAGCCCTAATCCCAACCTGTAATCAATTGTTTGCCTTGCCTTTATAATCTCCCTTCCAGTTTGTACACACTGGACTCTTATTTTCCTTCTCTTACAAGATTTGCATTTTACTGACAGACAGATGGTCGTGTGATATTCCTTGGGTTTTTCGCCCCCCACACACGAGGCTTCTTATCCTGGTACAAGACGGGGAAGTGTCACAGATGTTCTCTCTGTTCCTCTTCAGCCCTGTCAGCTCTCGCTGGGGAGGTGATGTAAGGGAGAAAAGGCTTCCCTGTGAGGATGGTGAGGCACTGGAACAGTTGCCCAGAGAAGCTGTGGCTGCTCCATCCCTGGAAGTGTTCACAGCCAGGTCAGCCAGGGCTTGGAGCAACCTGGGATAGTGGAAAATTCACTGCCTGTGGCAGCGGTGGTGGAAAGAGGATCTTTAAAGGTCCCTTCCAACCCAAACTATTCCATGATTCCATGATAAGGTACGTGGTGTTCCCAGTGCCTGCAGGCATCAGTCCAGGCAGGAGAGGGTGCCAGAAGTACAGAGCCATGACGGTGAGAAGTCACGGTGGCTGGAGTTTCCCTACGACCATTTTCTGCTGGATCACAGAAGCGATCACTGCTGGCCCTGGACTGCCAGCCCTGCATGGGACCCCAGCATCTTCTCCCCAGGCAGGAGGAGCAGGAGACCTGCACCCTTCACCCCATGTGTTATTGATTTTGAGGCAGAAGAATTGCTTCATTTCCCTTTGTTTTTCCACTTGCCTTCAGAGGTACAATCGGTAAGGAGAAAGGATGCTTGAGGAACATCAGATACGTAATCATAGAATACCCGGAGTTGGAAGGGACCCACAAAGAGCATCGAGTCCAGCTCCTGGCCCGGCACAAGACAGCCCCAAGGATCAAGTATTGATCAAAGCTTCAGGCCATCGACTGCTGGGGTGCTGTGTTGTTCCCCACCAGGCATCAGGGAATGCAGCCCCCTGTCAGGCAGCAGTGCACTCCCTGCCTGGTGCTTTCCCCTCCTCTCTCTCAGCTGTGCTGCACGTGCTGTTCTGAGAGCCTGAGTCAGTCAGTGTACCTGAACCTACACCCTGTCACGCAGCACTTGCTCCAAGACAGGCAGCCCCTGGGTGTGAGACAGGAGATGAAAGAGCTCGTTTATCTCAACGGCTGCTCAGTAGTCCTGGTTTTATTTGCATTCCCAGGCGTCCCAGCTCACCTATTTACTGAAGTTGAATAAAAGCCTTCGCCCAAGCTGTCGGCTCCTTGGTATGGCTTTTAAAAAGCACGTTTTCCTGTGGCCCCTTTTGGCTCTGCAACTTGGATGCCTGACAAAAGCACCCCTTGAGGCACCCCCAGCTTTTGCATGGCTGCAGTAAAACAATATCAGCTGCTGCAGCTGCTGGGAATGGGAGATGCTGCTGTGATACCACAGGCATTGGTCACGGGAGATGGGACAACACATTTACTGATGACAAACCACACAGAGAAAATCAAATCCTTTCTGAATCAAGCTCCTGCCAGGGAAAGCCTGGGGTGCAGAGCAAACCAGGCACCCTGAGCTGCTCTGATCCTGCACAGTGCCCTCTAAACCCCCCGTTTCCATTGGCCAGGGGGAAGCCTGGGCAGGCAATACAAACTGCCTTTGGCAGAGGAGGAAGCAAAAGACCCTGCTGCTCCAGGATGCCTCCGTGTATTAATTTGACTGTCCTTAACCAGCTTTCCACAATTTCATGTGCTAATAATTTCCATGCTCTGAGCCATTATGGCACAGCTAAGATAATGAAATGGGTGTTCTCTCCAGACCACATGGATCAATTAATTTAGATGGTCCCAAGAAAGAGTGATGGGTTTCGGAGCATCCCAGCCTTTCCTTGGCTCCTAAAGCTGGAGCAAAAGACCTCTGTTGGTTTGTTGGATGTGGTTGGCTTATCACTTGCACATTGATTTAAAAGGGGTCATACAGGATTCCTAGAATGGGATGAGCCTCTAAAAGGAGCATTGACAGGCACAGGAAAGGCTCTTTGGAAATACAGTTTAGTGATAGCTTTAACATTTGCATTATCTGCATTTCCCCTTCCCTGCCCTTGCTGGGCTCGGTCCTGGCACTGACTTCAGGAGGAGAAACTGGAGGTCTGGGAGGACACAGGTGCAAGCCGGGCTGGGAATTGCACACAGGCCACTCATTCATGGAGGGTTTATTAAGAGAAGGAAAGGCAAAACCCTAATTAGTGCAGTGAGTGAGTGAGATGCTTTGTGATCAGATACAAGGTGAATGGTAAAGTAATGACTTACCTTTGCCATTGAAGGCACCTGGGGCTTGTTAATTTGCTACAGGAATGTTAAGTAAGGCAAATGTCTTGATTTTTAGGAGGTTGAACCATGTAAAAATTAAGTGGAAAATAATATTTGACACTAGCAACTGATATGAGCACCCCCAGGTCTCACAGGGATGGGCAGACAGTGGGTGCCCCTTGTGTCTCCCCTAAAGCTGCCTTCACACCTCTGGAATCACCCCCAAGCCAGGCTTTGCTCCAAAGCCTGCTCTCCTGCCTCTGTTTCAAGGATGCCCAAGGGTGCAAGTTCAGGACTGGCTGCCCCTGCCCCACTCTCCCTGCACTCTGGAACTCCTCTGTAGGTCAGTACAGAGGGGATTTGTTTTCAGTCCCTTTGCTCTCCTCCCTTTATGGTCCGTGCCTTGCACAGATGCAGCTCAGCTGGCAATTCCCAATCCCCCCTGACCTCTTACCGCAGCCTGGCGTCTCTCCCTCCGGCGCCTCCAGATGCTCTTTCTTTCCCCCTTCCTTTCACCAAAGGGCTGCTTCTCACCAGCCGCATCTTTCCAGTTAGCCTAATTAGACAGGAGCCTAATTAGAGCCGAGTAGGAGCGGTGAGTCATTAGCAAAAGCCTGTGGGAAGGCCGTGAGCAGCCGTGATCCCGGCGGGGCAGCAGCGTGGGCAGAGGGCCGGGGGGCAGCAGGAGCTCCGCTGGGTGCTGGGAAGCAGCCACGGGGAAGCAGCTCCCGTTTGTGTGTGCGTGTGTAATTCCTCCAGACGTGACCCAGAAACGGAGGGAAGGGTGTTCACCCTCCTCCCTGCACCTGCCAGGGAGCCAAGGGAGCCCCAGTGCTGCTGGGCTGGCCTCAGGGCAGGGGATGGCCGTCCATCCCACCCAGCCAGGGGAGGGAGAAACCAAAAGGGCTTTTCCTGGTGGCCCTTAGGCCTTTTTCTCCTTGTTTGATTTCTACTCACCGCTTTTAACAACCAGCCAGCCCCCATGATGGCTCAGAGCCAGCACCCTGAGGACTGGCTGTCTGCTGGGGCTGTAGGGAGACGGAGCCCTGCTGGGGTGGAGAAGGAGAGTGATGGCAGCAGTAAAGGGCAGAATTATAATGTTTGCTTGGGATAAACCCACAGGACTGAGGAGAGGTATGATGCCAGGAGTGATAGACAGGTCTTTCTATCAGTCATTAAATCACATTCTGGCTGTAAGTGCCAGCAGCTCCCTCACAAGCACAATTGTGCCACCCTGGCCTGGTCATGGACGATTCCCCTCAGCCTCAGCCAGAGCCAGGACTGAAAACCCACAGATTACTTGATTCCTGAGCTCTGTAGTCCTCAGAGACTGTCAGGAAGAATGAAAGGACAGGTTGGGTAGGCAGGATCAGTCTTCTTGAACCCTTCCCCCAACTTCATTTGGAGGGGGACGCACAAACACAGAGGGGCCCTTGTGTGCAAACCATGGCCGTCAGTGGCGCAGCGTGTGCTGGGTGGCGGGAAGTGAGATGTCCAGGCACTGACAGCATGAAAGCCAGGCTTTTTCCACCTAATTGGATCTGTTATTCAGCTGAGAAACACTGAATGGATTGGGTGGGCTCCGAGCTCGCCATTTCAGTGAGGAAGTCGGGATGTTGTGGCAAAGTAGGTCACACTGCTGCAAAACAGGGCGACGGCTCTGCACAACAGCTGAGGATGTTAAATAAGGAGGTGGTGAAATGGAAAGAAAAGGGAGATTGTGAGGAAGGAAGGATAAATGAGCTCAGCCTTGGCGATTCGTTCCCACTGGACGTTCCTGCTGCTGGCTCCCACCTTGGGGCCCCCAGCACCGCTGCCTGTGCCTGGAGGGCACCGGGCTCCTGCTCTGCACTGGAGCAAGAGGGACTGGGCCCAGTTTAAATTCCCAGTTGGTTGTGGGGAGCTGGGGGCAAAGGTTTCTCCTGCTCTTGGAAGCTTAACCCAAACACTGCTTATGGAGCAGCATTTCCATTCAAGGCATTTCATGAGCCTGGACTCACTTCAGAGACTAAAATATGTTGGGTTTACCCCAAGGGAAAAGGTGTATGGGGAAATAGGAAAACAATTTCACATGGGATATATATCAAGGACAATCTGCAGTGCTGAGGTATTAATTAATGTGCAGAAGATGACAAGCCATGGACACGAGGAGTCAGTGCTCTGTATGGACATGGATGAATCTGAAAGCATGTTGGACAGCTAAAAAAAAGTGCTCCTCTGCTCCAATTACGTGTTTAAATGCCAGAGTCGGCCTCTGGTTGGATGTGGGGTTTCCTCAGACACCAGAGCTATTAAATCACCAGCTACTCTGTTTTTAATTGACTCTCATGACAAAGGGAGTGGGCTCAGATGATAATTCCCTGCAGGGCTTCACTGCAAAGCAGTATTATTTCAAGGGCAGCTGGGGTCAGACTGGGAAAACGCATATTTAAAACCCAATAAGGCACTATGAGTTTCATTTAAAGAAGACATAGGAGTATCAGCCTTTTGCATCAGGGACATTCAGCATACTCAGGCCCTGGGGATGGAGGTCTGATCATAACAGCTGCCTGCCTGGTTCCCCTCCGAGCATCTCGCTGCTCCTCCCAAGTGTTTTGGAGTGACAAGCACCCTGTTACCAAGCTGGGGAACTGAGGTGGACAGAGCTTGTGGGCAGGCTCCAGCCAGGGCCAGAGGGTGGGGGGAAAGGAGCTGTATCCTGCCCCAGTTCTGCCATGGGATTGGGCCCTGCAGTACAAGGGAGGTGTGGGATGAGCCCCCCTGCTCCTCCAGGCATCTCCATGTTGGGCTCCTGGCACTTCATGGGGAAGATGTCTGGGCTCCTGACACCCCACAGTGAGGGCTGGCTACAGAGTGTGGGCTGGTTTCCCGGGAGCCTGGGAACACACAACTCCCGTAACACCAGCACACAGGGCCTCTTTCCCAAGTGCTTGCTCCCAGACAAAGCTGAGCCTGACCTGCTGAGGTGGCAAAAAAGCTCTTTTAAAAAAGGAAAAGAAATCACATTTACATTTCTACCCCTGCACCTCCCATTTAAACCCCATCCCTGCTCTGGCTGTAGCTTTTTTCTGTTACATCCACTTCTGTCTCCTGCTCCTCTCTTACTCTGTTGCTGCTAACCAAGAAACCTTTGTATTTCTCATTGCATTTAATTCCATAGCAACAGGTCGCTTCTGTCACAGCAGCTGCTGATTGCTTTTGAATTGTCTTTCAGGCAAGCTCCAGAATAAATACAAAAGAGCAGGTCTCTGCATGGCTCATATCAAAGCAAGCCTATTGCAAAGCCTCCCCAGCTGCTATTTAAAGTCCCAGAGTCCCATATAAACCCTGAATCAACAAAACTATAGGGGATTTCATTCATATCCCCCCTCCCCCCCCTTTTCCCCTTCTCCTGCTCATCAAAGAGTAGTTTCTACCCTGAATTGGTTTCCCAAAGGGGTCTTTAATGAGCTTTTTCTATGGAGCCTTACACTCCTATCTACCCAGCTCATGTCAGCTAATCCTGCTGCCCATCCGGCTCCTGTGGGCAAGGGGACAGGTTCCCTGTCTGCTTTACAGCTCAGAAATTCAGGCTCCAAATCCCTTTGAGACCCTGAGTAACACCCATAGGAAGTTTTGCTTTCCCAAGCCAAACACTCCCTGCTACAAGAGGAGGAGGTAAATAGAAATTTGCCTGGTGCCAATTCACTGCTCTGAGCAATGCTCCCCCAGTCCCAGCCCTGAGCACAGCTGGAGCTGCTGGTCTTGTAGGGAGGGAGAACCCAGAGTGTTCCCAGAGCACAGCTGGATCTCCCTACTCCTCTGGGAGCTACTCTGGGATGGGGAGAGACGCACACAGAGGAGAAGCGTGGACAGGAGCCCCAGCTGGAAAGCCCATCTCTCCTGTCATTAGGCCCCTTTCTTGGGAGCTGCAGCAGCCAAGTGAAGGCAAATAAGGAAAACAGAAGCATGAATTCTTCTTGTCTTCCTTCGAAAGTACTGGCTTTCCCTGCAGGAGTACAGCTGTGCCTGCGTTGGGCCCCTCAACCTCTTTGGCAGGTGTTGTTAGCACTGCAGTCCTGCAAGTTCTCCTGAAATCATGGCATGGACAAGCTAAGCCAGAGCAGCTGTGGAACACAGAGCCACATGATGTCCTCGGGACATGAGGAGCCCTGGACTTTATTCCCAGATCTACCATTAACCTTGGACAAGACACTTGACATTGTGCCTCAGTTTCCCAAGCACTGAAGCAATAATAATTACAGCCGGGCTGATTGCTTTGGAGGCTGTTTGTGAACCACCCCACGGAGTGCCAACCCTGTTATTAGTCCTCGGCCCTGTTATTAGACCTAAATCCAACTTACTTAAGAATGAAGACTCCTGTGAAAAACACACAAACAGTTTCCCAGATCATCATTTTTATTAAAGTTCACAAGCAGCTGAAGGGAAAAAAAGAAAAAAAAAAAAAAAAAGACTAGAAGATGTAAATAAATGTCATCCAGCGCATCGCAGACTGGCTGTGCAGAACGTGTGTTCTTCCCGGCAGCAACGGGCACCCGCTGCTCCGAAAAGACCTTTGCTGTTTGAAGCTGTGTCAAGGCTTTTCATGGCATTGCATCATTCAGCTGGCCAGGCTACAGCTCAGCCTCATCCAGGGGCAAGAGGCGAGCCCGGAGCATCTGGAGATGGGCTGTGAAGGGAAGCTGGATGCTGGGGCTTCACAGGACCAGTCCTCGGCAGCGGCCAGCCCCAGAGAGGCCGGTCAGGAGCTGCATCCCTGTGCTGACAGCCGAAATCCACGTGCCTTTCTCCAGAATGAGGAACGGCTCGGACTGACAGCTCCTGGATGCATAATCCCAAACACAGTTGGCAGCCGGCATGCGTGGATAACCTGGGGCAGCCTCAGCCCAAGCGCTGGCAGGCACCATGCAGTCAGAAATGCTCACATCTTCCCAAGGGGAAGGCAGGATGAGGGGTGCAGCAGGAAGGAGGGGGATCCCTCCCCAGCCCACCCTGCAGTGCTACCCTAATCCTCCTGCTCTCCCTCTGAGGCCTCGCTGGAGCCAAGGTGCCCCTTTCCAAGGCACGAGAGTTCCCCACTGCACCCCTTTTCCTGCTCCTCTGCTAATGAGAGCCTCACCCACGCGCGGGGAAGCTCAGCAGACCGGCTCTGAGCACGCAGTGGGCTTTATCTGGGGAGTATCTCGGCAGCAGTGCTGCTGCCTTGGCACACTAACAGAGCCCTGTGCTCTTCCCAGCAGCTGCTTGGGGGGAGCTACATGGCCTCTGACCAAATCACAGCTGGCTGCAGTGAGGAAAGGGGGAAAAAATTTTAAAAGGCCCAAAGTACAAACCAAAAGGCATCTGTCCAGTTTCATCACGGTACCTGGCACTGCTGGCAGCTATCCCAAGCTTCTATGTTTTAATATTTCAATAGCCATTGCCTCCATGAAATGGCCAGAGGATGGGGAGAGCCAGGTGCTCTCACCTTGTTCCCTTTAACAAACACTTCAAGTCACCCAAGCAGCAGGCATTGCCAATGGCAAGTTCACTGCTTTAAAATAAAAATACAAGTATCTCTCAACCCCCCCCAGCCGAGTAACTAAAAGGGCTCCCCAGCCACGTTTGCCGAGGGATGCAGCCTCCATCTCCCCAGCCCTGCTGGTCCAGTGGAGCCCACAAGCCATCCCTGTGCCCCCTGTGCCCAGCCTGGCAAGCTGGTGCTCTCGGCGCCTTGCCATCCCTGCGTAGTGGCCAGTGACCAGTGGTGGGGCTGGGTAGCCCTTGGTGACCCCTGGCGTGATGCTGCCGGTGGGGCCCTGGCTGTGCCTCCCACTCCTGGTGTCAGGATGGGATGTGGATGTTGCCTCGGAGTCCTGTGCAGGAGGACAGGAGGGTCTCAGTCACTGTGTTGGCTCCAGCCGCAGGAGAGGGGACATGAATGTGGCTCTGGCATCTGGGGAAGTGAAGAGAAAGCTCATTAATGGGTGTGGTGCTCAGCCTAGCCCCACAGGGCACTCACTGGGGTAACCCCCATCCCGGATCCCAGAGGTGGGTGGCGGTGGAAAGCAGCTGGTTTCTTTGGGAGTTGGGGTCTCCTTTGTTTGTTCAGGAGAGGAAAGGGGGGCTTTCCTCAGAGCCAGGTAGCAAACTTCTGTGGACATGACAAGGGAAAAAAAAGTTAAGGGGAAAGTTTTACTTTTTTTTTTTTTTTTTTTTGGGCAGGGAGGAGAGCCCAAGAACTGGAACAGACAAAACAAAAAGACCCTTTTTCTCTTTTTCCACAGGTTCCTCCAAAAACATCCGTATCACTGACACTTCCAAGGGGTTGATTAATATAGTCTGGGGCCAAGCTCAGACTGCACAAGTTTCCATCTGCCCAGGGTTAGGAAAAGCCTGATTTTCATCGACTTTCCTCCCCAGGCCAGCCACTCCCTTCCAACACTGTGTGATAAACTGGCTTCAGAGACAACCAGCCACTTGGAAAGAGCAGCAGCGGCAGAAAACTGCAATCCCTGTTTATCCAGCCTCGCTATTATACACATGCAAATCCACCTAGGAGCCACCGGGAGAAACCAGCTGTGACTCTGTTCCGGCAATTCCAGTGGGGTTGCAACAGGTTGCAAGCAACCACCCACCCCAGCAGCACGCAGGTGAGCAGCAGCCTCTGGGAGCCAGGAGATTATCCTGAGGTTTTTTGGGCTGCTGTTTGCAGGTACACAGGTCTTGGCATGGGAAGGTGCCTCTCTGTGAGCAGGGCTCCATGGATGGAGCCGGGAATGATGCACCTTGCAAGGTGAAAGTGCTGCTCCATGTGGAAGGGAGCCACACCATGCAGCTGCAAAAGTGTCTTTGCAGAAGGCTCGTTATCTAAGCTGTAATGTAATAACCAGGAAAAGCCACGAACTGACCCAATTCCTTGTGCAAGCGTGGTATCGGAATACAGCTCAGGGCCTGGCACACGGCCTAAATCTTTGCAGGAGCTCTGGGGCCAAAGTTCAGCGTTTAGGTGCCAGAACAGCCTCAAAACCCTTCAGTCTCAGTCGCTCAGCACCCACCCAAAGGCAGGACCAGCTGCTGGTGCCACCCACAGCCCTCACGGGAGCTAAATGCACCAAAGGGAGCTACAAAATCAACTCTTGAGCTTCTGGATGTGTCCCAGTAATCAGTGCCTGAGCAGTGCCCAGGCACCAGCCCCTGCTCCCTACCGCAAAGACCGTGAGGAGGGTCTTGCAGGAGCTAAAAAGCACCTGAATGGGAACCTCAGGGCAGGGGAACCCCTGGCTCCTTGCTGCTGCAGGGTTTGGCTCCTCCTGTTTGTTTTGAGATGTGAATTCCAATATCTCCATCCCAGGAGAGCATTTGAGGCTCAGGAGGCAGCGCAGAGGGACGCAGTGACTCCCCTTTTCAATTCACCTTCCCTGGCTGGACCATGCAAGCTGAAGTGACCATCCCACCCCCATCTGTGACTCTGCCCCATGAAAATGGAAGTGTCACACAGGACCGACAGTCCGGAGAAGCCACTTTAATGTGGAGACAGGCAGCTTGGAGAACCTGTTCCTAGTGCTGCCTGAAGTCACCTCTGAGGAGGTGTTGAGTTGTCCCCATCAACTGTGTCTGCACAGGACTGTGACAAACCACCCATCATCCTCCCCCTGGCTGGGCTGTGCTTGTCTTTAGCAACACAGAGAGTCTTTATTAGCTGAGTGCTCAGTATTTTATTTCCCATTTGTAATGTTTTGCCTCCTCATGGCTCCACCACCACGGGTGGGAGGGGACGAGGCTTTCACGTTTCATATTGCTAATCACACTTGATCCCTGGAATTAACTGTGGGCAATAAGCACTAAATTAATGTAACATGGCCTCCCTGGCAGCAGTGCTGGGACCTCCGCTGAAAGCTGCCCCGGCTCTGGCTGGGAAGGGCGAAGGCCATGCCCTCGAGGAAGCATTTCCAGCTGATCAGTTTTATGCTTTATATGAAAAGCAGGCTGGGTGGTTTATGATCAACATTTGTCAAGGGCAGACTATTTGGTTTTCAGGGACCAGTTTAGAGGCAGGAGGTTGTTTTTTCCATGAGTACAAAGTACTGTCCCCTGCTCTGTGACTGCCCAGGCCTTTCCCCACAAACCCACCTTGCCCTGCTCTGAGGGGTGGTCCCTCCTGAGGTTTTCCAGCTGAGGGGAGGCAGTTCCATAGGAACCTGAGCAGGTGCTGGCCAGCCTGCATTCTGGGCACCCCTGCTTGAAGAGGGATCCCATAGAGACCAAATCAGGTGTTTCAGCAGAGACCTTCCATGGTGGGAGCTGCAAACCAGAAAACCCCTCAGCCAGTCCTGCAATAGGACAATGGGGTGAAGTGGATCACAGCCACAAGATCCTACAGCCAGTTACCCCAGCTCCCAAGGCCAGTTTTGGCACAGCCAGGACAGCCAAGGCAGGCACATGGGACGTGGCTGCTGCAGCCACGGACATTCACTCACCCACCTTGGTGCTTTATGTACGGAGCTGTGCCAGTGGCTGAGGCCATAACAATAACTTAGTAAAAAAAACCAAAAACCACCACTCAAGAAAAATCACGTGGACAGACATTCTTTCTGGCAAGAGCTTGTGTGTATTTTAAATAGTTCTTTTAACCGAAGACTGGAGGCAAAGCCAAAAAAGCACATAAACCCCTCACACAGTGACTTTTCACCAGTTTTATTTGCAGTTCCTAGCTTTCTGTGCTTGTGTTAGGCTACAGATTACAGGGGGGAAAGAAGTATCAATATAACCCCCACAAAGGTATTTATTCGGTCTGAACAACCCAAATACAGTACAGAGGAAAAAAGGTAGGAGAGGAAAATAACATCACTGTGACTTTGGAGACTGTTTTTTATCTGGTGGCTGAGGAATCGACTCCCCTCTCAAACTACTCCCTATTCCTACTCCCAGCCATGTGGCTGGCTGGTGCTGAGCTTTAATATTCAGACGCATCTGCTACCAGAGAAAATTAATTTTCAGCTCTAGGATGGCTCTTAAAGGGAGGCCCCATTGACCTGAGCTGAAAATGATGGAGTCCTCACAGTCTTCGCTGCAATATTTAATAGCCGAGTGACAGTTAATTAGATTACTGAGCCACTGTGACAGATGCTAGGCAACGCCTGAGGAGGAGAATTTGGAAAGGCCATTATCTTCCACTGTTGGCAACACTTTAAGATCTCATTTTAACCCTTTCCACTCTTGCCCTGCCCTCATGGTGGTCCAACCCATGTTAAAACCAAGTGTTCCACAAAGGCCAGCGTAATGCCCTGGGTGATTTGTTTCCCACCTGAGAAAAGCAGGTGGTCACGTTGGGCAAATGCCTGGTGGAGGTGCCAGGAACTCCTCCTTGGTTCCTATCTGGCATCAAAAGAGATCATCACTGGGAGGTGCCAGTAATTTCACCCGCTGGGCGATTCCCAGGCGCACCAACCACACCAAGTGGAAAGCAGGGAAGTGAGAGGGTGTTAGAGGGTTTGGGCAGCATTCTTTCTTCCCTGTATTAAGTGAAGTGGATTTTGATGAGTCTGTGGAAGAATTTCCCTCCCCACTTTCCAAATAAAACTGTAAGTGAAGCTTGTCAATCCCACACCCATATGTGAGGGTTTCCCAACTCCTTCAGCTGGCTGGGATGCAGGCTCCAAGCACCAAGGCAGGGCTGTGTGTGCTGCTGGCCCTGAGAAGCCTGCACACTGAGCTAGCAGAGGTGTTTCACACTCCCTGGGATAATGATGCCATCCAAGTGTTGCCTGTATGCCTATTTGCTTTCACAATGCAAGGCAAGAAGAGTTTTTGGACTTTGCCAGGCCAGCTGCATCTCAGCACAGATTGGTGAGGACAGGCAAAGCCCTGTGGAGCCACACTGACAACCAGAATGGCAACCGAACAGCCCACTGGGGAGGAGAGAAGAGGAACCAGCAGCCCTGTCCCAGGGGCACTGCAGTAGCGCCTTCCCTGAGCAAGAGAAAGCTGGAGCACCAGAATGAGACACGACATCATGGGTTTCCACCAACTTTCTTATTCTCACACAACCCAAAACACTGATGAACATTCTTCTTCTGGTTACAAAACCCCTTCCCTCCCACTCAGGTCTGACACAGAAGTCTCAGAAGTTCTGATTTAACAAGCAACAGTTTGGATGATAAATAAACACCAAGACCATCAAATGCACTGTGGCTTCTGCGCTTTTGCTTCTGCTACCCACTGAAATGTAAATACAGAGCATAAAAAGAGATCCAGGATTTGCTGGCATTACAAGGGTCACTTGCCTACATATTCATCAGTTCTAAACACATCACCCAGAAAATCAGCAAAAATATCAAACTACTGAGACATTTCCAAAGCACTTGTTGCCCTGGTATCTCTCAGGACTCACATACAAGTGTTTTTAGAAACCCTAACTCCCTCTGCTGCATAGGAATGGGATGTACTCCATGGTGAGAGCAGGTGGGGAAACATCTGCCCACCCCCCCACCCACAGAAGGGTGAAGCTGGCACATCCAGCTACCTTGGAGCAGAGGGAGAGGAGCCTCTGTGTAGATGTATCTCTCAAGATACTGGGAGGGTCATCTGGAAATAAGAGAACCCTGGGAGACAGCTGGACTTCCAGCATGGCAGAACTGCTTATTCTTTCCTGGCTCTGCATCCCACTTTTCAATGTTCCCTTTCCATAAAATGACCTCATGAGCAACCTGGAACCTGTGGCTTCAGCATGGTGTGTGGAGATGCAGTTGAGGCAAGACAGCAATTTTCAGTTTAAGAGGAGGAGACCTTACCTTTATTGACCTCCTGGAAACAAGCCCCCAAGCCCTGCCCCTCATCATGAGGGCAAATGCTTCCAGGTGCTGACAAAAGCTGTGGGGATGAGTGAGTAAGGCACTGTCGTGATACAGTTCCACGTGTCTGATGTAGGGTCGTAGCAGTCCAGCGTTTTGCACCTCTGTGTGCCAAAGTAACCTCCTACCACATAGAGTTTATTCCCCGAGGCCAAGGCGTGGCAGGACATGCGCTTGGCTGTCATGTCCCCGATGCGCGTCCACTGGTCGGTCTCGCAGTCGAAGCGGTAGGCGGAGGCTGCCGTGAACTCCGTGTCTCCTCCCATGATGAAAATCTGGCTGCCCAGGACAGCGGCCGCTGTGTAACGCCAGGGCTGTGGGCACTCAGCCTTGATCATCCATCGGTTCTCAGCTGGGTCATAACACTGCACTTTGGACACCATGTCTCTGTGGATGCTGGTCCCACCAAAGACAAAGAGCTTGAGCCTGGCGCTCACCACGGCGGCGTTGCTCACTCCGTCTCTCAACGGAGCCACCATTGTCCATTTGTTGGATATGGGGTCGTACTTCTCTACTTGCTTCAAGGAAACAGAAGGAGATGCAGGGAAGACTCCAGCTACTGCAGTATGTCCACCAACCACATACAGGCAGTTTTCCAGTTCAGCTGAGCCGTGCCCAAACCGAGCAATTAACATTGGGGCAGCTTTGGACCATTCCTCATGGACGGTGTCATACACCCACACGTCTTTGGAGACCCCATTCTCTGAGCCCCTGCCTCCAGTGATGTACACTTTGCAGCCGATGGCACAGGCACTAAACTCCTTCCGTGGACTCGGCAGGTCTGCTTTGGGAATAATTTCCTTGGCTTTGTGATCCACTTGGTAGATCTTATCACACATGAAGGTCTGCCCTCCCAGGATCAGCAAGGTGTGCCCAGCTTTGCGAGGCCTGGCACAGGGGCTGGTGACCACCCCATCATTCTGGAGGATCTTCTTCTTGCACTGAATAGCTTCATCCAGGACAAGCTTGTTCCTTTCATCCACCATGATCAAGTCCTCGCAAGCCAAGGCTTCCTTGAGGCATTCGGAAGGAAGCAAAGCCAGACGAACATTCCTCAGAAGTTCCGGGAGATAAGCCTTCCGCTCATCGAGGTCATATTTCACCCACTGCATGACAGCCTTAAAGACCTTTTCTTCATCCTCGATTTCCAGCTCGTCACTGGAGATGAGGTCCAGCAAAGTGTCCTTGGAAAGGTTGTTGAAATCCTCACTCTTGTGAACAGTCTCGAAGTTGACCAGGCACATCCTCCAGGAGAGCTCGTAGAGCCGCCGGCACTGATGAGCATCTGAGAGCAGCATCATGCCCAGGCAGTTGGAAGGGTAGAGGTTCTTCTCCAGGAACTCAGCCGCTGCATCTCGGACGTCATGGAACTGCAGCATGTCCCCAGCCTCCAGGAGAGACTCAGCATTCTCCTCGTTGATAATGATCCTAGAGGAGTAAGCGAAGTCCAGCAGTAGCTCCAGCACCTCCGGGTGCAGGCTGTCATGGAAGTTCACCTCGTCATCCAGGCTCTCCCGGAGGCCGTTGCTAAACATGGCCTCGAAGTACCTGCTGGAAGCAGCCAGCACGGCGCGATGGCACGGGAAGGACCTGTTCCCCGCCCACAGGGTGACGTCGGTGAACATGCAGTGCTTGCGCAGCGTGTTCAGGTGCGACAAGACACAGTCCGGGTGGGAGGCCTTGTGGAAAAGCAGGATGTTCATGGAGCCGGTGCTCGTGCGGGATTTACGGTTCTCGTGGACGCTGACGGACATGGTGGCAGAGCTCTTGCCTGCAGAGAGACAAACAGGGAGACCATTATTCCCCTGTCCTTACTGATACAAGGCATGGAGAACACATGAATTTGCTATCCAACCCTGGTACACTGCCAGCAGACCTCAAAGGAGAAGCACCAGGTGACATCTCTGTGGCTGCTGCTCTGTGGCTGCTCCTGCATCCTGGCTTGCAGAGCCCTTTCCTCCTGCACTCTCACATCCTCCAAAAAATTTAACTCAGGCTGAGCAGGGCGGGAAGGCAGAGCGGGGTGAAGGGGGAAATTCTGCTTTGGTTTCAACAAAGGAGCAACAAAGTGAGGCAATCAAACCCCAAACTTGGTGGTAGATTGTTTCAACAGTCCCCAGAGAGTATTGGCAAACCACAGAAGAGTTATTTTTCCTTAGAAAACAGCATCGAAAGAGCAGGCTATCCAGGATAAAGGGCATTGGTCTGTTCTTGGCTCAGCAGAAATCAAGTTTGGCTTCTGATTTTCATGTAGATTACTGCAGGCTTAGGAAAGGCAATTGCTTTATGGAATATTTAATTACCAGCATAAGCCAAAAGTTTTGAACAAATTTTACCAAACTCATTTGTTGTACTTTTTGATGAAACTCACCAGGCACCTCATGTGACTTAAACATTTTGCAGGACAGATTCTCATCAGAATAAGACAAAAGAAAGACATAAATTATGCCTTTTACCAGACAGGTAGAATCAAACACAAGGCTTTTATTAGCTCCTATTTCATTTAAGTGCTACCTGATACCAATCCTTGCCTGTAGAAGAAAATCCCTTTGGACTAATCAAATTAAATACTACCTAGATGATAAAATCCAAGTCATTTACTCCAAAATACTTTAGCCAGCTGTATTTTGTTCCCCATACAACTAAAGCAGACAGATATACATGCACAGCCCTCTCTTACAGGAGAAAGTTAATACAGAAGTTGTCCTGAGGTTTGAAAAATGAACCTGAAAAAAATCAAAATGGGGTCAACCTTCACTCCAGTCACTGACCTGTTTAGACAGACAGTTGAGGAAGGCTTTTTAGATGGGTTCTTTTCACTGATGTTGGTTGGATTTTTTTTTTTTAAACTTGCCCTTCACAGCCTGGGGTTTCTCAAGGGTCTTTCCACCCTGCAAACACAAGGTCTGCAGAGGAGTCCTGTCCTCCCCAGCCAGCACTGGGGTCTTGGGGGAAACCACAAAACACTGAGAGAGCGGACACAACGCTCCCAGGCTGCCGGCAGGTCACAGCGTTGACCTGGCAGTGACCTGGAGCTGCTCAACCCTCCCACACTCCTTGGGTGGATGACCTCAGGAGGAGGCAGATGGCCAGATAAGCTGCCTGACTCAGGCTCTGCTCATGAGCTTCCTGCCCCTGCTTCTCCAGTGCTTCCAAAAGAGACCGAATTAGACAAACAGCTGTGGGCATGTCGCTCCTTCCCCACCCGCTGCCCTAAGTTATTGAGGTTGGTCTTCTCAAGGCCTCACTCATTCCTCAGGGCTGTGTCACTCCAGGGAAGAGTCTCTGTGCTTCTCCAGGCAGAAACAACAGCTTGCCCAAGCAGCCAAAAGTCCTACTCGGCCTCCGAGTCAGGGGCAGGAGCACTGACGTGGGTAATCAGGTGGGATATGTGCGTGTCCACGTCCATGTCCCAAACTCCTGCAGCCCGGGATAGAGGCTGACAAGCTCCTTTCACTCGTGACTGGAGGCTGTGCAGAACCAAGGCTCCAAAACAGGCAGGAAAATGCCATTATGGAACAGCACTTTGAAGTGCATCTGAAGGAAATGTTTCCAACATCTACACCCAGTGCAGGAACAACACTAATTTAAGAGGTTATATGGATTCCCATGTCACCGCCGAAGCGAGGAATACAAATGAAACATTTATGAGTCTGCTAAAAGCTATTGATTTAGGTTCCTATTCCTACAACCTCAGAAACCACCCTGCCACTGCTACTGCTTTCTTTGCTCACAGCTCAGGTCAACTATTCAATGTTAACTTTTGATTTGCTTATGCACAAAAGAAGAAGCAATTTATATAGGACAGCTATGGAAACAAACACAGAGACTGCAGGAAGGCAGCAATGATTTTTCTGACACTAAGATTAAAAGCAACTACTCAGAGTGGAAGGAGCAGGTCATTTAGAAATTAAAATGGCTATATAAAAGCTGCAACAAAGCCGCTTTTTATATATGCATACACATGGAGACGCATACATATATCACACGTGTGCACACACACACCTATATCAAATCTCAGGCTTCTAGCATCAAACATCTATCCCAGGGAACTTGGAGGCAAATAGTATTTCTATCCTGTATGTATTGAAAAATATCCAGGGAATGAATTGGCAGGTTACAGCCCAGTCCCCAGTACTGCTCTCCCCATCACGTTGTCACTACAGGCACCAACTGATTCCCAGCACGGCTGGAAGTCTGAAAGCGAAAGAGGCCACAGTCACAGACCCTTCGCTTGGCCTCTCCTGGAGGAGGGTTATGACACTGAATGTCACGGGTCACAGACCAGCAGGGCTAGACAGACCATCAAACTGAAACTAAAGCAGCCCCTGAGCTCTGGGGTGCAGACATCTCACCAGAAAGCCTTGCTTTTAGTTTTCAGCAACACCCAAACAGCTTTTTCTGAGGGCTTCTTGAATCCTGCCATAGCTGGACACAAGCAGAAAGTGGCAGATATGAATCCTTCCCCTCACAAACTCTCCTCACCACATGTCTCAGTCTTTGAGAAGAAGCCAGAGACCTTGACATCATCTCACCCATATCAGACAAACAGAAACTGCAGGCAGCAGCTACTTCATCAGGCAGGTTTCTTCCAAAATCTAGCAGCTGACAAACCTCAGCAGCCTGTACGCAAAGTGTCTTCTACAATTTCATGATGTGCTCAACAGTGCTTTGATTTAAGCCACGTTTAACTGCAGCGATGAGCAGGCTGGACCTGTGACACGTGCACTCCTCTGAAGCAGACACATGCAGAGCACAGTTTGGCCCCTACCACACTCCTTGTTTCCCTTACCCAACTACTGAGCTGAAGAGAAAAAGCAGAACCGCTCAGAATGAGGAGTATTTTACACAAAGCAACCTGTCAGTGGCTCCTGCCAAGCTCCCACCTGCTGTGTGAGAGCCCGGGGGTTATCAGAGCTCCCAGCTGCATCTTCCATCACGCAGGAAGCATTGCTGGACCAGCCGTGTCAATGGGAACAGCAGAAGGCACGACCTGAACAAACTGGGGCTTGGATTTCTCCATGCTGCATTCATTTCATTTCCTTCGAAAGGCAGTTATTAAAAAAATAAGTATTTACTGCATAACCTTTTAAAGGGATCTTACTGCACGCAGAGGCAGATAATAATCCCTGTTCCATATGGATGAGGGCAGAGGGGCATCAGCTTTTTGACAGCTATCCAATGCTGTCTGCTGGCTGTAGTATTCCCCTGGCTGTCTGCAGCCTTTGTGCAGCCAGGATGGGAAAGACAGGTTTTTTCCAGCAGAGCAAGATAAGGTTGCTTTGAAAACCCTTCCACTCATCCAGACAGGGCAGACAGCAATCCCAAAAGAGGGAAGAAGTTGGCTCAGGAAAAAAAGACCCCTCAAATCTCAGCTCATGAAGAAAACGCCCCAGCAGCCTCTCTAGACAGGACAAAGCTTGCAAAGAGAACAAGGGGAAAACCAAAGCACAGAGCTGGTTAAACTCCCCACTCATGGAACCACAGCTCTCCTGTCCGAGTGACTCTTGCTTCCTACAAACCACACCCCAGCAGAAGGCTTTCCCTCCCAGGCTGATGGGTCACCCTGTCAGAGCCCTGCTGGAATGGACCTGTAGGAGAACCTCAGGAGATGCTCTACCACCTAAAAAT
Organism: Pomatostomus ruficeps; assembly: GCA_013400735.1. NCBI lineage: Eukaryota > Metazoa > Chordata > Aves > Passeriformes > Timaliidae > Pomatostomus > Pomatostomus ruficeps. Next base: position 290,840 of record VYZT01056725.1, on the reverse strand, counting down.
CCAAATATCTCTCAGACAGATAGTCTGAAGCTGCATCAGGCCCTGTCCCCAGTCACAAAAGAATTGCATGTGAGAGGACAGCTCAGAAAGACTATTGATACATGAACTATATTTAGCCAGGCTTGTGGCTCCCCCTCCACCTCAAACCAGCAGGCTCTCCACAAATCTCCAATTTCATTCACTGCCTGCAGGGAATCACCAGCTGAGTTCCTGCTTGCTTTCAAGAGGACAAGATTTGAGAGTGATTAAGATGCTCCCCAGTGGGACTTCAGCGGATCAAGAATCATTTCTGCTTAGAAGGGCAAAACTACAGGGTCTATAAGTGTTGTCCCAAGACCATAAAGGTTGGCTAAACACCAACAAAGACCCCAAATCCCATGATCCGAGGCTGACGCTTTCTGTTTCACCCATGAGAGATGCAGCAAGCAGAACACAGTTTCTTTTTGGCCCACTCAACCATGAACTATTTAAAGCTGTAAATAAGTAAATAAATAAGCAGTAAGGTTCCCTGCTGGCTCAGCTCAGAAGACCTGGAAGAAGCTGCTCACACTGGAGCAGTTTCATTCCCAAGCAGCCATATGGGCCCTCTACACTTGCATGGGCTGCACTACAACCTACAGACACTCCTTCCAAACCAGAGCAAACCGACCTGGAATGGCCAGAGACAGCAGGCATAAGATTAATTTTTATTTTCTCTCCATCTCACAGTATCAACCCTGTGGAGTAAAGCACGGTCTTGAATTCAGACAAAGTTTCTCCCTGAAAGCAGCGGGATCAATCCTCTACTAACTAGTAATGCGCCTGCTCTCTCATCCCAAATATCCAAACCCTCCCAACGCTTTCATGGACTCTACGACCTGGTGCTTAGGCCAGCAGCGTTATCCCAGGTCAAAATTACTGCTATAGAACCAATTTCTCCTTTTTTTACTGGAGAGTGTAGCAACCTAGAAACATAAAAGTCACCTCCTGTGTTGTCTTCACAGGGAAGAGCTCCTTTCAAAACTGCTGAGGAGAAAGAGCAGTGAGGCAACCCACTGTCAAACACAGAGCCAGATACAGCTGTGTTTCAGATGCAATTTCCCAGCGCTGGAGACCATCAAAAGGTTTGAGAAAGGGGATCTGTTACATGCAGGCATTCACGTACTCAGAGGCAGCCTGAGCTTCAAAAGTGGAAAAAACCCAACAGAAAACAGGAAAGGATGGTGGGGGAGCGAGATAAAAAACGAGAAAGGGAAGGAACAAATGTGAAGATGTTTTCAGATGATTTTCCTGTCCTTGCACAACACAGCCGACTGTCAGGTACACAGCTTGGAGCTGCTTGAAATGCTCAGTACTAATAATGCCCTTCTGTCAAGAGTGCTTGAGATGAAAGGAATTAAAATTGCACCTGGCATTTAGAGCAGCACCGCACTTGTTGAGCATGGAGCCTGGGCTGCTGCCAGGTGGGCAGCACGGGACCTTCACTACATCATCTCCCAGGCATGCCCTGTGCTCTGTCCACGCTCCTGCATTCAGACTTTGCTCTCTAACAGGTTGGGTTCATCTCCAGCTATTCCGGTGAATATAGTGGTTTGTCTGGGTCAGCCAAATTTGTTCCTGTTCTCTTCAGGATGACTAACACAGCAAAGATGCAACTGTGATTTTGCAGGCTGGAATTCAGACAACATAACTGCTGTGAATCAGAGGGTATCACTCTGGATTTGCCCTTCCTGACAGACTCTCCGTGTTTCACCAGATCTGCAAATAGGCAAACAAAGGAAAGGCAGCTGACTCCATCCCCCAAGTGCAGAATTTCTGATCCTGCCCCAGCCTTTGAGAATAGGAGGCATCCTTATCATTTCTTCTCATTTTCTCACTTCCTAGTCTAGTCTGTACATCCTAGACAGAAAATAGAGAGACCATGTGAAAGGCTCCTTCTGTTGGCTCAGACAGAAACTGGGAGGTTTTCCAAGCCCAATTCTGTAGGCTCCAGGAATCAGATTGTCTGGAGAAGATCCGGGTACATATCTGAACGTTTTGAAACTCAGTCTCAGAAACTCGGTCTGAGTTTCATATCCCACTCATATCCTCATATCCAGTTCTCAGTAGTACCCACCATTCCTCCCTTTAAACCTGTGCTCCACTCTGAGCCCAAAGCCACCACAAGAATCTACTGAATGCCACTTACTTGATAGAAAATCAAAACATTATTGTCAAGCTGAACCAATTAGTGAGCTTCTTGTTTTGTCTTGCAAAAGCACTGGTAAAAGGGGCTGTAGTGCCTCAAATCTATGACATGCACTCATCTGAGTCAAAGGCAACCATGTTCCAACCATAATAAAAATACCTGTAGGAAATCCTCTTGTCATACAATCCATGCAGTTCTATTTGCAAATCAGGTATTGGACTTGCTACTCTGCAACTGAGACACTCCATAAAGCTTCTCCAGCTACCTGTGACACAATCAAATGAAGTTCATGTTCACCACTAAGCACACTGGCTTTGCTGTTCCTGGGAACACCACGCCCTCCTACAACCACTACCCAAATCGGGATAAATAATGCTTTTAGCCACAGTCCAGGCTCCAGACAATAGCTTTTCACTGCTACGCCTCAACCCCAGCAGATCTTTTCAGAGCCCGTGATTCATTTCAGAGGCTGTGGTGCGGTTTTGTCCTTCCCGCTGCCCTCCAGCTCTGCTTGTGAATACATCCCATTCTGCCAGATCAATCACAGGCGCTTTGCAAAATGAATGGGGGGCTGAAGAGGAGGCAGGCGAGTTCACAATCCCGTCTTCCAAATTATAGCCAAAAAGGCTCCGCAATGGGAACAGTCTACTTGATCGCAGTACCTACCCCAGCCCCATCTGGGCAGCATAAAGTCCTTTTCAAGCCAGCCAAACTTGCTAATGTGCTGCAAAGGCAAAAGGCCTTTGGTACTTCAAACACAGAGGAACCACATATGCCACTTCCCAGGGAGAGTTCAGGAGATGAGATGTGGTATACGTCAAATTAATGGCAGAATAACCACGGCAGCTGCTGACTCCAGAGATCTTATTCAGATCCTCCCACTCTCCCAGCTCAGAGGCTGGCAGAGCCGAGTGCTCCGGTGGCCAGGCTGACCAAAAACCCTATCATGGATGCTCACACCAAACAGGTCTGTCTACCTGCCTGCTGTCAGGGCAGGATTTCAATTTTGGGCCTGGCCAGTTAAGCTGGGGCTTTGTTTTGCCTTCCCTATTCCCCTGCCAGGCAGGAGATCAGGGTTTGGTTTGCTCATTTGCAATTCTGGCTGGAGTTCAGAGCCACGGAGATGGGAGGCCCTCACGCCTCCTGAATGGATTAGCCCCTGATGCTGCTGGGCACGGGGGACAGCCATTCCCAACTGGATTGTAAGGCGCTGACAGATATTGAAAGGTCTGGGGCTGCAAGACAGGACATTGCTTATTACCCTCTGGCTCTGGATGGAAGGAACAAAAAAATCTCTGATTTTTCCATTTCAGTACTCACACAGCAACAAACCACGCACCCAGCTTGCAAGTTCTGTGCCACTGTGGCACCCCTGCAGCAGCCCAGGCTGTCCCGGGCATCCCTGCACACATCACAAGCAAACCAGAGTGCTTGCCAGTGTGGTACAGTAATAAATTTGCCTCGCCACAATGTGACAGGCTATCATATAAAACTGGTAGTCTTTGCAAAGCCTAATGGTCAGCAAGCAGACAGTGGTTATGGGACATGCAACATTCCCAGGCTCCTGCAACAGGAGAAAGACAGAGCTGTCTGTTCTGGCTCGAGTGATACTAATAGTCACTGCGGGGATATAAAGCTGATAAGCAAAGACAGAGCGATGTGATGGTGGTTAAAGGTCAGGCCAGGGGGCTTGGGGAGGCTTGTTACAGCTAAAAGCTTCCTAGCCAGCATTCCTGCAGCCACTGTTTTCAGCAGTGCTAGCTACACTCATTGCAATTCAATTACAGTCTATGAAAGTGGGGAGTAAATCTACCCCTCAGTTCAGGTGCTGACACGGCTCCAAACCTGTCCCTTCCACAATCCATGAGCACAGTGAGCGGCCATGGACACCCTGGGCCAGCTCTGCCTGTCCTGCTCCACCTACTCACGCCCAAGCCAAGGCACTGCTCAACACTCTTTTGTAATGCTGCCATTTCCTTCCCCACCTCGCAACGCTGCCTGTCCTCTTCCACCTCCACAGATGGCCACATCCTGCCCTTCCTGTTTCACTCATCCACCTTCTCAACATTGCCTAAAACCTCCTCTGGCTGCTAAGAAGGCCCTGAACTCCTGCAGGCTGTGGGGACGGTTGGTCACCACCATAGGAACACAAACACTATCATAATTCACATGTGCATATGTACACACAGATATGCACACACTCCTTATCTCCACACCAGACAGTGTCCAGCACTCCCTCCAGAGCTGGGGGAACCATACTCTGGGTCAGACTCACGCTCATTTTCACACATTTGGAATATGTGTTACACAACATCTTGTCATCTGTTCCCAAGCTGTCGCCTTCACAAATTTCTTTTGCCTTGTTCCTTCAGTCAAACCATTTTCAACTGGCCTTCGCTCCTCTGCAAAAGCACATCTGAGACACCAACCTCTCTGCTTGAGTTACTTGAGCCTGCCCCAAACACAGCACCAGAGGATACCACACTCTGCACACATGCTGAGGCAGGAGGACTTCAGATAACAATCCTCAAATACTACGAACAAAAAAGGATTGGGAAATTTAAGTTATTCAGTGCTGAAGCTGCTTACAGTCTCCCATGTCCATATTATGGTGTAATTCTGCAGAATTTTCACTCTGCTTTTAATCTTGAGAATCTCATGCCACCTCACACCTTCCTGTTGCAGAGCAGACTTCCACCTATGCCTCCTCCCCAAGTGCTTTACTTGGGCTTATCACAAAGATAAGCCAGAGCAGATGGCTGGGGTTAAAGACACAAAAGAGACAAAATATGTTTTCAGATAAGATTTGATTCAAAGCAGAAAACAGGACCAGGAAAACAGAGAGGCCCCAGAAAGGGTCCCATAGCATTAAGGAGTCAGAGTCTTTGAGAGATGGACAGAGAGTAGAACATACAGGAGAGCTCAGTCAGGGACAGAGACAAGAAAGAGGAGGAGAGCTCAGAACTCTGGAAGGAGACTGTCAGCAGGGCAGCAGAGCCAACTGCAGCAGCTGGCCACCACCAGAGCACGTGGGCTGTGTCACACAGCTCGGGTTGCTCCGAAGGTAAGTTCAATAAAAACAAGTGTCACAAGATGCAGGAAGGAAGAAGGAAAGACAAGGGAAGTTGTCAAAGTATAAAGGTTACGGCGCTGCTTGTTTTCTTCTTGTGGCTCTGGATCTGTCCTGGAGAGGAAGAGGCACATTTAGAGGAAGGCTACAAAAGCCCACAGCACCCTGGCTGAGGAAATCACTGCAGCAGATCACAAGAGAACACACGCAGAGGTTGCCAGGAAAGGAAAACAGAGCAGTCATGACACTGAGGCTCTCCACTCGAACAGTGTGAAACATTCAGCTGTTTGCTTATGCAAGGCCGAGGGCAGATTTTCCAAGCATAGGTCTGGCTGGTCTAAGCCCCCCACCCTAACAACTACAAGAAGACAGAAAAAGAAAACAAAGAAAAAGAAATTAAAAACCCAACTACCAAACAGGCTCTTAACTCTTATAAGTGCAAAGGGGCCCGTGAGGACAGCAGAGGGAGGAAGAACTATTTTCCTCGTCTGTCAGCTCAGCTCAGTCACTCACACAAACCTGCTCACTTCTCTAGACAGGGCTGTTCGAACTGATTTCATCAGAGGCCAGGGAAGTCATGTTCCTTGAAACAGTTTTGAGAGATATGTATAAGGACGAGAGAGGGGGGAAAAAACAAAGCAAAAACCAATGCCACTTTCACATTCATGAGATGAACAGCTGGGGTTTAAAATTTTTTAATTTTACAAATTTTTTTTGCTTTAGAAGTGAAAAGCCCTTCCCCTCCCTAAACCTTTCCCTGCCACTTCATGCCAATGGAACACGATGCTCCAAAGCCCCAGCGAGCCCCGGGCCGGTACCGACGGCAGCACTCGGGGTCCCTCCTGTCGGGGGCCGGTACATCTCCGCCCTCGCGGCTCCGAACCCCCGCAAACCCTTGCTCGGAGGGGGTCTGGCAGCGACGCGTGACCCCAAAGCTGCGGGGAAATCACTCACCGTCGCTTGGCCGAGCCGAAACCTCCGGGAGCCGCGAAGCCCCCAGCGCCGGGAGGCAGGGATGCCGGGATCAGGGATGCCGGGATGACGGGTGCAGGGCTCAGGGCTGCAGGGATCAGGGGTGCAGGGCTGGAGCCCGCAGCGATGCCCGGTCCCCGCGGCCCCGGCGCGGCCCCGCGCGCTCCCCGCGCACAATGTACCCGCCGGGCGGGACCGGCCGCG